>JANHGN010013767.1:36163-47956 GCA_024605025.1 Megaceryle maxima | reverse complement strand
GGGTGTTCTCACTGCTGGCAGCAGACACTGCCTGGGAAAACAGGCTGCTGACTTCAGGCAGTGCAGTTAGAGGAACGCAGCTGAAAAGTAAAACCACTGAACAGAATTAGTTCTGTTCTCACTCAAACCAGAGCACCAATGTCTTACATTCAATGGTGAAGCAAGTGCACAAAACTGCTCTCACTGAATTACTTACACAAAGAATGCATGCAGAATTTTTTCAGGAATTTGCCCTCCATCTCTATTCTGGACAGATTTCTGTAAAACCTTATAAAAATTTTCCAAATATCAGCAAAGCCTCAAAAAATATTTGCAATTTTAAAACCTGTTTTTTTTTTTTTCTCTACCTTTGTCATACAATAACAAAACAAGAACAAAAGAACAAAGAGTATTATTGTACAATATGGTGACGTAGAAAGTTTAAAAGAAATTCCTATTTAACCATAAAATTACACCCACAATTATACTTCCAGTTATAATGAAAATAGAAAGGACTTCAATGTTCAACATATACCTATAATGATTTTGGTTTTTTTTCTTAAAATGTAATGACTTTTTTTTTTTTCCCTCAACTGCTGGTGATAGTTTGAGGACTTTTGTATTGAGACTTTAGGGAATGAAAGGGTTAAAGATGGTAAAACATATTTTCTCACAGTTTAAAGCGAGCAAAACAACACATTTAGGAAACCAGACAGCTAAAAGGTCAAAACGTTACACTTCCAGGTCAAACTTCTGGTTGCAATTAAGTAAATTCCTCTAAACATTTCTAGGGAAATCATATTTCTTCTAGGTTTTATTTCAAATCCCTATTCTTTTTAGCTTATTTTGTAACCAAAACAATAGTGCTCTCTTTAGAAACATTTAATAAAGACTACTTTTTTTTTTAAAGGAACCTGACATTTCATCTCAAAATAAAAATCCAATGCTTATTATTTTCATCTAATTTAATATACAGTTGAACTAATTAAAAAAGGTAAAAAAAACCCCTATAAAATATATTTGTTTGTTTTTAATATAGTTTTTCTTTTCCCTTAGAAATCTTATTTCCCTTTTCATGCACTTTCATTATCTGTATTGTCACAGTAGGGTTTGGTTTAGTTTTTCTGGTTTTTTTTACTAAATCAAGCTATTTTTCCTCTCTCATGCTCTTATACAAAAACCCCTCAAACCTAAGATGCTGACAATGGTCCTCATGCAACTGCTGCCATGGCTGCAAAAAGCATACCAGCAATCTCATGACTCCTATTACCAAGACCCAACAGGACTACTTTGGTCTAAAATAATGTAATTTCTTCTCCTGTAAGACAGAGACTTTCAGAGGTTTTTTCACAAGTCCCAAACACTCAGGGTCAACAAGCACAATAAAAAACACAGCCTATGTGGGTTTTGTAACACACGAGAGACAGATCTGGTATGCATCCAAACAATGCAACCTGCTGTGTTTGTCAGCAAGTGATATATGTCGGGTCTGTCATACTGACAAAGTAATTTATTCTCTTATTTTAGAAATTCCAACACAAGGAATCTGAGCATTAAATGAAGACAACAGAATCTATAAAACAATTCTAGCAGAAATTTTATTTGCCATGTTTACTAAGGGTGGGATAATTTGAGTAAAACTTATTCTTCAGAAAATTTCAACTGAAACAGTGTGCACTCAAAAAACCCCCAAGAGGAACAGAAGTTGGAGAAGAATCAAAGACAAAAGGGCAAGTGCTTAAGGACAGATTTTCAAAATCGTTCTGTGTGGAATTCAAAAATGCTGAATTCCTGCTTGGGACAAATAGATACTAAAAGCTCGTTCAGAAGGTAGCTTTATGTTCCATGGCCTAGATGAGAGACACTTTGACATTCGCAAGTGAATATGAAGTTAGGAATTAAAGGTGGGGTTCATGTTGCCTAACTTGCAATGTCTGCATCTAACTAGTATCCTAAACTTCATTTTTAACTCATAGAGATTAATTGCCTATTAACTTCTAACCAGCTTTGACAAACTGAAAGACAAGACATAACTCCTCTTTGTACATATACATGGTTAATAGACATTGTCTTTTTGCCTAACTACAGAATGAAAATTCCATAGAGAAACTTTATATTTGCATAAATATATGTGTCTTTGCATAAATCGAAGTATTAACAGCAAAACTACTATGCAGAACTTGGGTGCTATAGAAAAACCTTTATAGATTATATAGGTGTGTAAGATAGTAGCTGTCAATGTTTGTGCATGCAAACACACACTTTATTTGCACACACAAATACTTAAAAGTAATTTTCATAACTTTTTTAAATATCTTCATAAAATAAAAAAAATTGTATGGAAACTAGAGACAAACAAAAAGTGGAAACAAGATGGAAGCAAGAAAAAGAAACGGAATGAATTAAGGCAGATAGTAATTAAAGGTTAGAAGTCAAAGCTGTTTTCAAAGCCCATAGAAAATTATTTCTTTTGACAAAAACACACCAAATTAAACAACTCCATTGTTTTAAACAAAATATAATTCTTTTCAGTACAATACTATCTATATAAAACACTTTAGTAAAGGTATCTATAAAATACACTATTTCCTATCTGAGATCATAAATAACTTTACATGGGATCTGCAGCTAGCATAGAAGTAAAATAAGTCGTAGCATGCTTCACTCTTCTCTGTATTTAATTTCTTCCCTGTATTGCATTTCCTCATCTTAGATTACCTTTGTTGCCCTCCTTGAAGTTCTTCCCCAATTCTATGGTATTATAAACTAAGGAAAGGGGGAAAAAAAAAAAAAATGCTAGAAATACCAGAGCAGTGCATAAGTATGGAGGGGATTTTGTTCTTGTCAAATATCCTCTACTCTGAGAAAAGGAAAAAAAAGCCAAACTGTAAGTACTTCAGATATATAACCTTGATCTTCTAGAAGAAAAATACTTTGGTGACTAGGAGCTGCCTTTATTCTCCAAGATCAGGCTGTAAAAAATGTAAAAAAGTAATCTAAAGCAAATACTGGAAATATTAACTACAAAATACTAATCAAAACATTTTTCATTACTTATTGCACAAGTTACTGCATACTGCAGGGAGCTATGAGGTTCTGTTGTCACAGACAGTTGAATGTAAGCCTGAAGTTCACAAATATCTGCAGGACTTGGTCACATATGAGTCCATTGTAAAGAAGCTGAAGCTCAATTCTTTTGAGACAGAAATTAAGAAGGTGAAACAACATCAAAGCTCATTTAAAAGATTTCTGTCCTCCTCAGTCCCCAATGGTAGCTTATCTGCCATAGCTTACTTTCCCCCAGTTGCACTCATCGTTTTTTGTGGGGTTGCTCTTTAAGCAAGCTTCTAGTTAAAACAAAACACAACACTGTTTCAAAGCAGCAGAGTAAGAGTTAACAGCTGGGAGGGTGGGAAGAAATCAGTTTTGCTGCTACAGGAATGTAAAGTGGAACCTACCCTGTGAACATCTTACACAATTCATGCTCTACGGTAATAGTGAACAGTCCTAGAGCCAGACTTGGGCAGCCTGAAAAGGGTGTTTTCCTTAAAAACATCATAATGTTCAAATTAAAATGCAAGGCCAAAACAGTTGGGAATATTTATCATTGTGATTTATTGTATACTTTTTATGTGCTTACAGGAGCCAAACAAATAGCTTCATAAGCAACAGAAATGTAATTTCTTATGCAATCATCATATGATCACAATAAGCCTCATTTCCTTAGAAAACTAGGTTAAAAATATTAAAAAAAAAATATATATACACAATCCTAGAGAAAGCAGATAAAAATCAAGCTGGGAGCTCACTGTGCTATGTGACAGCATGCTCTCTAATTATTTTCAATGTAGAGGAGACTGTATAATAAAAAGATCTGAAATCAGAGCAAAAACGTTCCACCCTCAAGCCAAGAAAAACAAGAAGGATGGTAGGGAAGGAATGAGAGAAGATGTGCAAATTACTTATAGGATAAACACAGTTAGCTTCTTCCTCTCTCAAGCCATGGATGAAGGTCAATTTACAAGATTCCTTCCTTCCTTCCATTTCTACCGTGGACATTTCTAATAGCCATATTTTCTTTCCTCAACCTCCTCTTTGTTTCTTCTGTGCCCATGTAAACTTTGCCTTCTTCCTTAGTTTTCCACAGTCCTCCCTTTGTCATTCTCCTGTATTTAATATCTCCACTCAGTTGGTCCTCTTTATAGCCTCTTGTTACTGAATTCTCATTGCTCTTAATCAAAACCAGCCACCTTCTGTGGAACGTGAAAAAACAGGCTCTGCTTTTAGCTTCAGTCTACGGTAGGTGTGCATTATGACACGCTAACATACTGGTTTTTAGTGATGATGTCAAGTATGCCTTATTGTGTAGTGCCAAGTGGTGCAAAGTGAAAACGTATGGTGAATGTATATAAAAACATAAATTCTAACTTGAGAGATTATACATTTATACAGTGAAGTAGTGTTGCATTTTTTTTAATCAGAAAAACTCACTAGTACATGAGGTTTTTTTATTGGATGGCTTCTATTCATTGAACTTCAAGCAATGCAAGTGAACCATACCTGGATCAAGATCTTTCTTGCATGATTTTGGCCATGCAAATTGGATGCAGGCAAAATGAAATCTTTGAAAACCTACCCCATTTTAATTTTCTCTTAAAAAAGTAGAAGAAACCAAAACCAAACACGTTTAGACATTAATTAAATACAGGAAATGGAGAGTTTATACCAAAGCCTATGTCCAAAGACTAAATTAAAGCTTACTTTGGCAAATTGTTCACACTGGCCATTTGGGATGGGTGGGGAAATTGTTCAGACAGAAGGAAGAATAGGAAGAACTTGCTTGTCTTGGCTACTTTCTCTCATTTTTCCATTCTTTCTTTCTCTCTTTCTTTCTTCTCCTGTGTGTAACACCCACAGATTTCCTAATGAGATGGTATGCGACCCACCACACACTGCTATGTGGGTGTAACTTAAATGAAAAAGAAATGTAAATTAACAAGTCATATGCATGGATATTTATATTATGTGCCACAAAACTGAAAGGTGGTATTAAATAATATTAATATTAAACATAATATAACATTAATACTAAAAAGAAATAATCCTTGGTGAAAATGTTCTCTTCAAAATAGTTTTGGTAGCCAGTTTAACAACTGTCTTCTCCGCTCAGCAGATAGAGACAGCAGGAAGAGATCTGCTTATCTAGAGTAGCTTGGCTTCTGTTTCTGAGGAAAATCCTAATAGAACACATGTTGATATTAGCAGTAGTCTAAATTCTTGCTAATACTAATAATTCTGGTGTAATAATTCTGAATCTAATAGACCTTTAATACAATCACAGAATCGTTGGAGTTGGAAGGGACCTCTAAAGATCATCTAGTCCGATTAAAACTGACCTAAAAAGTTGCGAGTTCAAATAAGGGTGAAATACTGAAGTAGGATACTTGAAGTAGAAAATAACCAGCTAATAAGCACCTTAATGTACCTCCTATAGATACACTCTTCCTTAAATACTGGGGAGTTTTTACAGCAGTGAAACTTGACACAAAACTTGCATAACTTTTAGCAAAAGAAAATCCATCCAGTTTGAAGAGCTCAAACACTTTTCCTAAGCTCCAAATGCAACAATAGCTGCAAGCTTAAACGTTTCACCATCAGCACCTACACTATGTGCACGCAGTTAGGCAAATAACAGGCTTGTGCATTTCTTTGGATACTCCAAAAGAGCATCACAGCCAGATACTGGCCAGCTATCTTGCACTTCATCTGTTTGTGAAAAAACACATATTCCCATACTCTGCAAATAGAACCTGTGATCCCAGAGAGGAAGGCAAAACACAGGAGGTTTTGGAGTCATGTTTGAGTGATGATGACTGCTAAAGACTATTAGACTTGTGGCTCACCTAAAAGGGACGGTCCCTTAGTGGTAGGTCCCAGTTGCTCCAGTGAACACCCACCTATTCTATTATTTCCTTCTCAGGTAAGAACAGACTTGAATGTAACTTGAATAAACTTGATTCTTGGACTTGAACAAAGCATTCCTTTCTTACAAATTACAGCCCTGAGGAAAGCAGGCTGAGAGAAAAGGAAAGATACGGATTTGGAAATGAAGTTCAACATGAATGTTCATTATCACACACTGTTTTCTTCCTTTATTTCTTTAGTGTTAATTAATGACAGTGAGATTAACTGCAGAAAACTGATGGAGCAGTAATTCTGCCTCATCCAAAGCAAATATTCTTTAATGCAAAACTGTCATAGACGTTACTGATGACCTCCTCAAATGCATATCCTTAAGCTTTTTAATTTTCAGGAAATAAGAGGAAGAGTCAAGCAGAAGATCAGTTCAGAACCCTGAGACATCACACCAGTACTTTTACTGAAAAGTTCCTGATACAAAAGAAAATATAAGACCCTAAAATCTCATGTACTCCCTCAAATTAGTTTTGCATCTGTCTGCCTGTGTGTATATATATATATATATATAAAGAGTTATGTCTGGTAGATTTATCCTACAAAATCATTGTTTTAGAAAACCTACTTTTTACTGAGGTAGGAAACTTAAAAAAATAAACAAGAGAAAATATCAGTCAGTAAAAGGAAACACCGAAAAACCTCAACAAGTCTCAGAAATTCTGATCCCACCCTCTGTAATGTCCCTCTGCTTTCACTGTAAGAAAATTCTATTTGTTTACTCAAAACCAGAAAAGTATGGGAATCTGAAAGTTCATGTGTTTTATAAACCCTAACAATATTTTAAAAGGATAAAATGTAGTTACAACTTCCAAGGAATAAAAGGGTTTCAAAATCATTTAGTGTCCTACAGTGCTTTTTGCTTATGTGATATCATGTTCTTGTGGGTGGAAAAAAACCCCTCCCATCATGCTATAACTATCTGGCTCCCATATATGCCTAAAATTTTGCAATAACCATACAGTATTTAACCCGTGTTTTCTTTATTAAAAATACTCATCAATGTTGATAACAGTATTTAAAGCTGCAACCATCAACTAGAATTCTATGGGAATATACCTTTTCAATACCTGAAAACATTTTGAGACACAAAGAATTTGTTCAGGATTAAAACTGTTAATATAATACACATGGAATTCAAACATTTGTATCAGTATACTGATTGTATATTGTATGTTATTACATTCATTGTAGAATTCATATTTGAGTAGAGATTTATTTCACTTTATTTAAGGAAATGTGAGAAACTCTAGCCGAGACAGGGCTTTACTATTGCAGCCCTTGTTTTTTGTGACAAGTTTATAACATGCTGTGGGCTGGCAATAAAAAAAAAAAAAAAAATAAAAAAAAAAAAAAGGGGCATTATTCCCTAAAAACTATTTAAAAACAAATTGCTTGTGTGATGTAACACCAAGAGATAAGCCTATCAACTGTAAAATACAACATGATAGCCACAACAGCTAGTGAAATAATATTAAACAAAAACTGGCACACCATCTAGCTCCACAGTTAAACTCACTTTAGAGCATAAGCTACAATGCCATTTTTATCTAAAGATAATGTTCATGTACTGAAATTTCATCTATTATAATGTCTCACCATCTTCACACACGCAAACATGTTCCAGTTGGGTAAATGCTCTCACTACTGCTCTCTTCTACACAGTAACTACTCCCAGGGTCATTGATGCTACTGTCAAACCGGCAGTAACACCGATGAAACTACGAATGCTGTTTATCACATCATCACACAACTTTAACACTAAACAGGTTGTCAGAAGAAGAAGAAAAGGTAATAGTTCTAAATTTAAAACTTCTAAACTAAATGTTCAAGTGGAAAGGAGACATAAGAAATTAGCAATATTTCCATCAATTTCAGATGATGCAGGATTATACTATTTACTCTTTTTAATTCTAATGATAAGCTCTCATAATAATACAAGCATTATGTTCATTTTTCAATAACACATAAAATTAGAACCCGCTTATTCATTTCTATAACATAACTGAAATAATCTCAGACTCACACACTCCAGCTATTTCAGGTTTACTTCCTTTACTGATGGCAAATTTCTCATGGCAAAAATAAAACACAGCAGTTTCCACTCTACTTAATCTTACTTTATTTCACAGTAAGTTAAATAATTTATTTTACCGGTAAGAAATAAAGGACCAGAGGAGGTGTGTTCCATTGATTTCCCTTGACCACGTTGTTTAGGAGCTTCCAAATAGTGTTTGACCCTTGAAGCAACAACTTCTTCTAGCAGCATGCAGACCTCCTAAAAGAGTAACCAGTGGCTTATTTAGATGTAATTCGCACATGTGCCCACAGACACACAGCAAAAATCCATAGACACTCACCCCCTTTCAAATAAAAAGGAGAAACATGACTTGCAATTAAATACTGAGGTATTACATAGAGGTGAGGAACACAAAGCTTAGAAAATGAATGGGAACAAAGTGGATAGCAAAACTTTGCTACAGAACAAAAGAGCAAGTACATTATTAATTCCCATTTAGCAGATGAAATACACTATATAACAATACTTAAACTTTTTGAACAGCAAATTATTTTCATTTCTATACAAAGTAGGAAAAAACCCAACACGTTAAAAGTGTATCATAACGGTAGGTATCTAAGTAAATTATTAGTAAAAATCCTCCCAGGAATTGTCAACACACTATTTCCCTGCAAGAATCCTTATAAACCACAACACATATTTTGGTTCAAGTCAGTATAATTTTGGGGGGCAAGACTCAGAGATAATTAGGTCACAGCAATCTATTAATTTTGATTATTCTGCTCCTAAACATAACTGTTCAATTTTTAATACTTTCTTCAGCAAAGCACAATAAAAACCACATACAACTCAAGAACAAGCCCTTTAGCCAGAATAACCATAGAAAAAAAAAAAGTGGAGTAAAAGCAAAAAATTAATCTCTTGAATACCAGAGTTAAGTTTTCAGATTAATACATACACATACTTGAGACTTTTCCCTCAGCGTTCTCATTTTCCTTTGTGCCTAAGTATGTGCTCACAGAAATGATACTTTGTGGCACACAAAAATATCATTTTACCTTTTTACAGTGTTTGGACAACAGACAAAATTATATCAGTACTATCTAAACTAAAATATCTTGGCTTGAAATTTACTTTTGATTAATCTAGAAAGTATGCAGAGCAACAAATTTTTAACATTTTGCTCTAAATGAAAGCAATGCGCATACATTGGTCAACCACAAACAGTATTTTCTGCTTACAGTAAGAAATACATTTTCCTTTCTGCTCAAAGACTACAATTATAAAATACTGTATTTACTTATTCATCTGTTTAACTCATTAAAGTGATCTCATTACACATTCCTTCACAAAACTACGCGTTCAGGTTAGAAAGAATATGTCTAGAAAGCAGTGGAAACTGTGTGCATTTGGTTCTTTCTGCAACAATAAAGATTAGCATGCACTTCCTTAATTTACATGGAAAATAGTTTAGTTGTTATGCTTATGGAAATATTGTTTGAATGGTTCTCCACAAAGAACACTACAGGCCTATATTTAAGAAAACATAAACAAGAGCAGGCTTCAAGAGAGTCGTCTCTTGGTACTTTCCACCACTACAAAAGAACTTGTAGCTGAGACCTCCTATATGCATAAGGAGAGATCACAGCAGTGACCTAAACAGAAAGAAATCAGTTTAATAAATGTTTCTGTAAGTACAAAGATAGAACTTTGATATTCCAGAGGAAAAGAGATGGGACAGAAAGGGCATGGAAACTTGAAGGGCACCAAGAGAGAAAAGCTCCCAAATGACTCAATTTTCATCTCACGGCAATCCCAAAATGACCATATACAATACATGTGACAGCAGTGTGTGAACTGCGGTCTTTACACTGCCCAGCTAGACAGCGTGCACTGCAGCTTCTTACACCAGCCTCATGCTTTATGGGCACTCATTTCATTCCCAGTCTGCTCCACTCAACCCATGCTCCAAGCAGGAGCTGGCAGCTGACTGGCCAGCACTGCTCCCTCCTCCTGCCTGGGACCGCATCGACAGGCTCCACAAAGAGCAGCCGCTGACTTTCATCCAGGGTAAGAGATCAGCAGAAATCATGTTTGTGTTACAAGGGGTGTAAGAGGCATTTGCTTTTCTCACAGAGTAAGCAAATAGGGCTGCAGCACCATTATCATTGTACAAAATTTGGAAACAGCAAATATGTAGAAAACTGCTCATGATGAATATGTAAACGCTCTCATTAAAAAAAAAAACTAGGTAAATTTGCCTATAACACCTTACTGACCTTTTTTTTTTCCCCCACTCAAACAAAGATTCTGCATATGACTTTCAAGAAGTGAATTCTGAAGCTATTGGAATCACACTTCTCAGTTGTCAAAAATATGCAACCTTTGTACTTCACTCAAAATGTGCAGTCACAGAAATGTAATGAATGCTGCCCTGTCATGCCTCTTTATTAAATCAATCATGATCTAATTTCCTGAAATTCATATCTTTTGTTTTGGCAGTCTTACAAAAATACATTTTGAAAACACTTAAAAGTCAGATAACTGGGCTAGGAAAACTGGTTCTAAATAGAAAGGGTAATGAGTATTCATTTAGTCAGAAAAAAATGTCTAAAAGATTTCCCCCACTTTCTTCTTTCTCTGATTAGTAAAGCATAAGTTGGTGAAGCACATGCTGTTAAATTTTCAGCTTTCACTCCCTCAGGATATTAATTAATTGTTTCTTTTAATTTTATTTAGAAGTATTACTTTGAGACATACAGGGATGCTCTGCAGTGACAGGTTAATTATGCCATTATTAGGAAAGCTATCTGCTGAAAATTACCGTAACAGAGACTTGCGGGAAAGTCCACAGGCATTTGAAACATGTCCTGCATTCATTTTCAATAGGGAACTTCTCAAGTTCCCACACAGACTGAAAACTCCCACAAGTAATTCATCACAAGATCGTAGCAGAAATCACACAGGATCTGATGAAAGTTACACTCATAATTTTGCTGGTCACTGATACACTGATTTTCCAAAATTTCATCTGTTGACAGGATATACAAATGAGATACACTTAAAAATAGAGATTGGGAGCTTCCTTTCATAGGGTACAACAGTTCTGCTAGATTTTATCATGAATCCTCACTATGTTTTCTTGCACACTCTAAATGCAACATCATTCGCACTTCTCCGAACAAGAAAATGCAATCAATAGAAATATATTTCACCAAGAAGCTCTGCAAAATGATACCTGTCACAATTTGGCTTATACCACTCAGGATACTTTACAAACATTCATGAGAAATATATTTTTAAAATTAAAAGTTAAGTCAGAAGAATCAAAACAGCATGCACACGCATGTATGCACGCACACACAGATTAAAAACTAAAAGGCAAACTGAAAGCAGTTATTAGTGACCCCAAAAGCACAGCTGGTTGACTTTAGGGGTCCCCCAGCAACTGCTGACAGGTAGGTATAACTAATAATATTCTCACAGCACTGAAAAAATTCTGAACAGTTCAAGGCAATCCAACTTTCTCCCTGCAGCCACATGCTTTTGAAGTAGAAATGATATTTGCTGTACCTCTTTCTCATGATCTGAAAACCAGCTGGTGTCTTTACTGGAGCCTTGAGGCAAAATATGAACATCCACCAAAACAGCAAAGTTCCCACACTGGAAGGAAAACAAAAAAAAACAAAACAAAACAAAAAAAAAAAAAAAAAAAAAAAAAAAAGAGAGAGAGAGAGAAAAAAAAAGTTAAACTGGAGCTGCTAGGAAGTGCATGTTGAGCAGACAAGGATGTAAACATAAGGTAAGGATAGGAATCTAAT
>JANHGN010013767.1:7126-27711 GCA_024605025.1 Megaceryle maxima | reverse complement strand
GTTATATTTGCTTCAGTGGTTGAATGTTACATTTTCGAAGTGCGTAAAAGTAGTACTTTTTAACTCTGCATTTTAATTCATTTCTCTTTGAAACAAAGCTAAGCCAGGAAAATTTCAGAACTGCATGAAAGCTTTTTCAGAAATAATATTAAAAAAAAAAAATTTATTCATTTCTGAAAAAGGCATATTACAAAAGTGACACCCTTTGGACAAAATCCTTCTATTAAGTAGGAGCATATTTAGACCACATAAAGCAGATGAAATCTCAACAAAATAATCAGTGCTTTATCCAAGCTTTTCAAGTCAACAAGTGATGCTCTAAATCTTATTGCTGAAAAGGCAGAATCAAATAGATGTAGAATAAATCATATTTCAAAATGGAAACATCAGTAAAAACGTCAATGAAGTACCAGTGGAAAGCACAGGAACTTTTTTTTTTTTTTATAATGTCCATGGTAAAAAAAAAAAAAATGTTTTCATTTGGCACTGAACAGAGTGTATATAATAGACTTTGCACATTAAAAAAAAAAAAAGAAAAATGGATACAAAAGGAATAGGAGCAACAGCTGATTTATAAAAATATGTAAAATATTAACACAGTTGAACACTGAAGAGTTAGAGACGAGCAAAACCAAGCTGTGCAATGTACCACTGATTCCTGGTGGAGGTGGTTGTCACCAGAAGGGCTGCTTAGACTAAAATTTAAGCTGCTAAGGAGGCCAGTTCTGTATTTGTCTGTCCCTGTCTGTTCTGCTTCAATGTTACTTCTGTCAGAGATTACCATTTCCAAAACTGAACAGGTACAACTGTCCCCTAACTAAACCAGATTTGATACAACATCTGTTTTAAAATGCATACTAAAAACTACTGAGTTTGAAAGAAATAAATAGGGAGTGACTATTTCTATATATCTCCTAGCAAGCTTAAGAAGTGGTAACCTCTGGAAAAAGAAAACAGCAATAAAAAGCAGGTAGTGGATCTTAAGTCAGATGCAGCTTAAAACATACACCTGACTCTTTTAACACTAGGCCTTCAGGAGGCACCTAGCAAGACATCAACTACCTATAAGGAAGGCAGGCATGTACAGCATTAGATCATACATTTGTTAAGCAGTATTTACGGGCACATCAAGAATTTTTAGTAACAAACAAAAAGAGAATCCTTCTGCAAATATTCCTCTTCCTACATCTCAGTTTCTTAGGTTGGGGGCTTAAGTACCTACCATTTTTCTTCTAAAGATTTATAAAAGTGAGTTTAAGTCCAATCTCTTCTCCTAGGGGAAAAGAAGATCCAAACTAAGCTTTTAACATGGAAAGCAAACATTGAAGGGACACAGAAACAAAGAAAGAAACTGTATACTTCACATAAGTACAGCTGAATCTGTAAGTGGGTTTGTCAGTTTCTATAATGCTTTTTCACACTAAGTGCATCAAAAAGTATTATACTCATATGTAGCCAGTCAAGTAATAAAAACCCAAGAGAAAACACTCGGTTTTAATATAATGTACAGACAGCATGGTTAACACATTGCTTATTTTCACCTATTAGGAAGTATAACAGAAACAACATCCTCTGAAAATTTCATAGAAATCCTGTGTTAAAGCTTGGAGGGGGTACTGGCAAGAAGGACTGAATTTACTCTTAAAAAATATTTACCTAGTTCATCTTGATTAAAAAAGCAGTTGCTTCACAAAAAAAAAAAAAAAAAAAAAAAAAAAAAAAAAAAAGAGAGAGAGAGACACACAATTTTAGTAATGTTAAAAAGGACTATCAGTACCCAGGATTTTCAACTGATATTTGGGAATGTATTTTCAAAAAAGGTGAAGCTTTAAATTTCAAAGTCAATTTTTTCAAATTTCCCATGGATTGTGTTACTAATTGGGAATATGTGGGAAATATTTCCCACAATTATGTTTATAAAAGTCGAGTTCCAGTGATAATTAGCAGCAATTCTAACACACGTGGAAAACATTAAAATCACTTAAAATGATAAATAGTGTTGATTTTATGTAACAAAATGTCCACTTCAAATACATAAAACAATTCTATTGGGTCACTAAAAAGTTCCACAATTACACATATTCTCTGACAGCACCTAGTAGTACAGGAAAAGGTTATAAAAGATAAGCAAATAATTATACTTTCCTCAGTAGATGTATTAGTCATTTGGCAGTGTAAGATTCTGGGGGGTTCTATCCTATCGGCTATACCTGTATTTAGAATTCATCAGTTATTGTTTTCTCCCAGAATTTGTTAAAACTGGTTTCTAAAAATGCATGAATTTTTCCATCTACAATATCCTGTGGCAAGCAGTCCCACAAACCACTCACATTATGCAGTGTATCTTCTAGTTAATTTCAAATTATAAGGTTGGTTTCATTAAATACCCTTCATCATTAAATTTGAACAGTCATCTCTTTATTTATCTCTTCCTGGACACGATTATTCCCCACCCACCTCCATTTTTCTCTCTTCCAGACTCAAGAGTGTTAAGTCATTCCTCATACTGAAGAAGTTCCACACCTCTCGCTAATTCTTTTAGTTCCACAAAGGAGAACTCTAAGCTTATGTAGCATCTAAAAAGTAGATGTGCCTTTGATTTGTACCACAGTGCAGCGATGGTATAACTTAGGTTTTCTTCATTCTGTTCCTTCTAATTCCTCAAGTGAACTTTGCTTTTTAAAAGGGCTACTATGAATTGAGCTGATGTTTTCAGAAAATATAATAAACTTTAAGAAGTCATTCCTGTGTCATTACATCTCTAAGTTTGAAGCCGTTCTCCCTCACCCCACCACATACATTGCATTTACCTATTCATCTGCCAAGCTAGTGCTTTCTCCCCCAGGAGACTAATTCTGCTTCATGCGTCTCCCAGATTCCCCCATATTGAACCAAAGTGATGAAAAAAAAAACAACCCACCTTCTGTACATAAGATTATAATCTTGTGAAAAACAGTACTTTTTAACATTCTATCATCATTTTCTAGGAAAAAAAAAAAAAGCCAAAACACATATATTTCTACATTTATCAGATCCCTTTTCTCCTTGGTCTATCAGTAAAACTATCACAAAAAGTTGCCGTAGATATCCGAGTGCTTTGTGATACTTTTCATTAGCTTAATTTCATCATTCGAGACTTTTTCCATGCCTGCCAAGGTCACAGTTCCTCCCTTAATGCATCTTCTAAACAGGTGAGTGTTACAGTAAAACTGACAGAAGAAAACAGCTCAGTAAAGTAAGGTTTGCTCCTTAATAACCAGTGTCTAACATGCCACCTAGCTGAATTAGATCTTCCCAAATTGCAATGTTTCTGTCTATCCAGCAAGATGCAAAAACTGAAAACTAAAACTGAATTACCTAATACGTCTGCAGTACACCTTATTTTCCATAATTCTATCTACTTCCTTAGCTCTGAAAAGGGGAAAGAAATACAGTTTACATGCAACAAACATCCCTACCTGCTGCATCACAATTTAATGCCTATAATCAGTAAAATCAAGACAACCATCACTGTCAACTGCTACATATCCCACAAGGGGTAAATAATTTTAATCAGTTTTGATTTTGCTCCTCTGGAAAAAAACCCAAGGAAGTTCTAACAGTGATACAGTAGTTTTCATTTGTAAAAAGTACATTTTTCTTTAAAAAAGTGAATGATCGGTTGCCAGAGCTGTAAAAACCAGGCCCAGTTTACACTATGTGCCAACAAAAACAATCTTAACTTGCTAACCCTCTTAATTTATCACCATATTGAGGAGATATAACTCAAATTTGTAATCAACAAAAAAATAACTATTGGTGCATCAGCATAAGAGGAGACTTTTTCCCCTGCTTGCTGAAGTACAGTTCTGGTCTATATCACTCTCAGTTCCCAAGCCTCTTTCCACCTCTCCTTATCTCAGTCTTCATTTTCCCACTGTCAAAGCCTGTTTTTCCAGGAAGGAAAGTTATGGTAAAGATGAGGAATATTGTTCAGCACCTCTTTGCCCTTTGGCACTGCTATCAAACACTGGGATTTTATCTGCCACATTAGCAGAGATCTTACAAAAACCACATTCCTTTTTGTATAATGTACATGGTGGTCACTCAAACAATAACCAGTAACAGATGTCTAAAATGAGGAGAATGGACTATTTAAATAGAACTTTATAAATTCTGATGATAATTTCCCAGATTTGAAACCTTGACACTTAATTTATAACTATCAGTATGGCCAAATACTTTCCTTTGTGTGTTTATTTCTAGTGCCAACCTTGGTAAGTATACTTTGTCCATCATGCTTTAAGTTTCACTATGACCTTGCAGATAATTTTACCCTCAACTTGCCTTCATTTAATTGTGTAAAGATAGTGGTAAAAAATGAAAAACTCTTTGCAAAGAATCCAACACCCAAATAAGGAACTCTGACAGGGGCTATGAACTGAAATGCTTAGATAAAATTACTAGTTGCATTTGGTACCCTGCAATGAATATCTGGGAAAGTTTTTCTTTCAAAGGGAACAAAAGTATGACAGAAATGTAACCTGACAGAGTCTTTTCCAATGAAGTTTTAATGTTACAAATTTGTATTTAGGTCTGCTTTCCAGGGATTTATAAAAGGACCGTCACTCAATATGCAGAGAAAATTAAATAACTGCTTTAAATATCCTTACAGTTTAGCATTACAAGAAAGCACTGGAGATTTTAGAATAAAATTCTCCATGAATCTAGATGTAAACCATATCTGCCAATAGTACTTCTACTCATATGGAAGCAGTAGAACTAAAGATCAATTTAGCATAACACAGAAGCAGTTTTTTAAGACTACAGTCTTTATAATGCTGCATGATACTGAATTGCTTTGTTTTCATAATCCCTTTTAACAAATACAAATTCTTTTATGTATTTCTGGTTACAGCTGCTTAAGAAAAAAAATTAAATTTTTATAAATGTTATTAAAAAAAATTTCTGTCTCAGCTGAAGAAACAAAGGACACCAACAATAGTAGCAGCAAAGGAAAATAATAGATTTTAAAAGACAGGGTCAAATTCTGCCAAGTAACTCCTCTGCATAGATTCAGAAAAGGTTTACAGACACTCAGAACCAATTTGTTCTACCTGAGGAAAAAATGTATCCTTCAGGATCTTTAGACTTGCTGATATGTAAAGACAAGCAGATCCAGTAGAAGTTTCACATTCCTGATTAAATTTTTACAACAGTTGAATAAGATGAATAATAACCCCAGAAAACATGCAATTCTAAGATTTTTAAAGCTTTGCAGTCAGCTTCAATAGCATAAATCAACTTGCATTTTGCTCAAGACATTCAGCCATGAACTTCAGGGTCATTTTTAGAGAATACACGTTCCCTTTCTTCTGAAGGCAACACAACAGTAGTATCCTGTGTCAGGGTTTTACCCTCTGTGGGCAGTAGATAATCACATCTATGAAGCATTCTTCCAATAGACAGATCATATTACAGGTCAGAAAGTTTATTTTCTTTGCGTTACAATATTCACCTGTACCCATGTTATTGGAAACCCACGAAGTTCAAAAAGACAGGTTGACAAGATGGAAAGGCCTCTTTGTACACAGCAATAACATTTCTGATAGAACTTAAGTAATGCCCATCAGTAGTCAGAATTTTATATTAAAATACATGATGGTAGATGTGACTAATAGAACATGATTTTAATCATTTAATAAAAGCTCCAGCTGTCATACAATTCTAAGTGTGAACATCACAGGAGCAAAACCAAAGGATGAACTCTCTCATGCTACAAAACTCACCTACCAAAGACAATGACTGATAAGGCTGTGCCAGCTAAAGATCTTCAACAGTATCTGCAAAGTCAGACTGCTGCGGCTGAGTTTTCATTCCCTATGTGTCTGCATCTTTTTAAAGAGCCAATGCAGGAAACAGTACACTTCATAAATTAAGTAAAAAAACCAAAACAAAACAAAACAAAAAAGTTTTACATGCATTTAAACAGGAAAAAAAAAGAAAAAAAAAAACAGATTTTTACAGATAGAGAGGGAATCACCCCTTTTAAAGCAACAGCTCATTTTTTAATTTCAGAAATTGATAGTACACTAGCCTCACAACTGTCTTTGTTATAAGGAAAGAAGAACTAGAGATGACAGCACATGACAGATGACAGTTCCAGGATGTGATGAATGCAGAGTACCACAAAGACAGGAACAAGTGAACTCACTGTCCATTTTGTAGCATCCCCATAAAAGAGAGAGAGAGAATGAATGAAGAGAGGGGAGATGAGGAGGAATTCACGGTCCTTTTCGGACCATTCACATAAAAGAGAGAGAGGCTGGAGAGAAAATAGAGAAAAAAAAAAGAAAAGAGACAGATAAAAGAGAAAAATCAAGAAAAAAGGAGAGAGAAGGAGAGGAAGAGAGGAGAGATTAGAAGAAAAAAGGAAAAAAAAAAAAGAAAAAAAAAGGAAAAAACCAACAAAACCTTTCCTTTAACATGTCTAAGACTTGCTCAGCTTCATTTTACTTACATATAGCCATATATTTATATCTTTAGATTATTTTAATGTTCTTGAACTTAGTAACAAAGGTCGACTCAGAGCTTTTTAAAGAGACAGATAGGCAAGCATTTTATATAGAAAACACAGCAAAAATACATGTTATTATTCAACTAAGACCTACTGTGTTGCTAAGGGACACAGTTAAATGAAAAGGAAATATTTCCCTACTTATCTGACACCAAGAATGAATTTATGTAAGCTACTGTAATTAACATCAAAGAAAACACTAGAGACCAGGGTGTGTAAACATTTTAGTTCATTAATATTAATTATCATCACATGATTAAAGTGCTAGATGCTTCAAATCTTGCTGGCTATAAAGTTTTTCAAAACGGCCTTCAACCTTCCTTCATTTGACTGAATATTAATCTGAAGAAGTTACACTAAAAATTAATAAATAAAAAGTCATCCTGAGCTCACATCCTATTGAAATTACACAATAACTCATGAATAGCTGAATAATCATGAAAAGCCAAAAAAAAAAGTTACGAATTGATAATAAACCAATCCATTGATAGGAAATCAGTCAAGACTCTTTCACAGATCAATATTTTATATTGGATGCTTAAGAAAACAATGAAAACTAGCAAGCTACAAAAAAATCCTGCAATTTTATCAACAAAGCATTTTTTAAACATTCAGGCAAATAAAGAAGCCATTAAGAGAAATCCACACTTTTTGAATAAGATCTTTTATAACACTGTAGAACACAAAGCCATAATAAAATCAAAATGAAAAAAACCATCTATTCATACAGATTTTCTGTTTAAAAAGGAGTTTTATTTGTTTTTTTAAAGCACTGTCTTCCTATACTGAGGATGTGCAGACTATCCAAATTTATGATATCCTCCATTAACTGATTAGCAGTAGGAATTGCTAGGAGATAAATGTTCGCAAACAGGTCTGACCTTTCTAACAAAGTCTTGAAAAATGGACTCCTGGAATATTTTACCTATATTCCAGTTAAGTACACCTTTACAGACTTGCCTATGTAAGAAAACCACAGTGATGTAAAGTTAATTTTTCCAGCCTTACACAGATATCACTCATCTCTTTTAAGAAAAAATGCAGACAGTGAAGCAGCAGTATACTAAAAAACAATCACAGTATACTCCAGAAAAACTGCAAGAAAAGGCCAAGGACATCACACGTGCTCCTAGATGACTGCAGCTAGATTTGTTAAGCTGAACATTTTCTGAATAGGACCTTGGTAAGGGGAGGCGGAAAACTGATTAAGGAAAAAAATCTACTATATGGTGACATGTTGACTCCCACAGGGAAATTAGCAGGATTGGAAGCACCACAGAAGCCTCCGCCAATTGAATCAATACAATTAACTCAGAGTAAAGCATCATCCTTGCTCTGGATTAGTACTGGAGAATAATAAAACATTTTGCAACTTGGTTTCACTTCATGGGCCTTAGATCCTCCTTCCAGGGTGCTATAAAACAGATAATTGTGCCCATCATCCCCCATAAATGACACTTTAAAGCATCTGAATATTCTTAATCTCTTCCTTATTTCAAACTGTCTTTCAACCAATTAATCTTGCCACTCAAGATTTTCCATCAATTTGAATATCATTCACTACTCCTAATCCTCATCTCATTATCAAGATATTACCAATTCCTGTTTTAGTCCCTCTGCCCTATACTTTGGAAAAACAAATGGCAAGCAGGAGACCATTGTCCTCTTCCAGCCTTCTAATTCAGCTCTGACACTACCTGCACATCCCTGCTCCAGTAATGATGTCCACCATGAATTTCCTCTTCCTTCCTGCTCCACTGCTCTCATAACACCATTCCTCGCCAAACTGAATCCCTGTACCCCATTCTCTGCCCCATAAAAAAATAAGGACCTTCAGTGGACTTCAGTTTGTTTGTGGTTTGTTGGTTTAGGGCTTTTTTTGTGTCTGGTTTTTGTTGGGTTTTGTTTTTCTTCTCATTTGTTTTGTTTTAAGACATCCCATCCTTTCTCTACTTTCAAATTAGACAGATTCCTTTTTCACCTTTCTGACCTGCAGTCCAGCAGGGGACACTAAAATCACAGAAGACTCGTCTCAGTAGAGGGTTTACTAAGCTATACATTGAATCTATGGACAGTATGTAAATTGATTTTCACAGGTTTGTGTAACTTGGTGGAGAGTTTTCTAAACCAGTGGCAAAAGGTTCACCACAAAACTCAAAATTACTGTCACTTCTTACAGCCTGTGATTTGTTACCATTCAAAAGACTACAACACAGATGGTAGGCATGCCCAAAATTTATCAAAATAAGTAAAAAATTAACTTTTAATAACACATGTATTAATATAAATATTAATATATAAACTTTATTTAAACACTATGCAGTATGTATATATGTCAAAGAGGCCAAGCATGTTATCAGTTGACACTGAAGGGAAAAAAAAACAACCAACCAACCAAACAAAAAAACCCCAAACCACAAAATGCTTAGGAACAGTTTTGAAGGAGCTCCTTTATTATGCCATAACATTCAGCCAAATGATGATCTACCGGTTCTGAAAAAATATTCTGTTCCAACTACTATACCAGAATTATTTGCACAAAGTTCACTATTTAAGTTAAATGTCTAAAATTTTGGAAAACAAAACTAGCAGCAGAAACGGAGCCCTCAACACAGGAAGGACATGGACCTGACAGAGCAGGTCCAGAGGAGGGCCACAAAAATTATCGGACGGCTGGAACCCCTCTTCTGTGAGGGCAGGCTGAGAGAGTTGGGGTTGTTCAGCCTGGAGGACAGAAAGCTCTGGGAAGACCTTATAGCAGCTTTCCAGTATCTGAAGAGAGCCTACAAGAAAGCTGGAGAGACTGTTTACAAGGACATGTAGTGACAGGATGAGGGGCAATGGTTTTAAAATAGAGAAGGGTAGATTTAGGTTGGATGTGAGGAAGAAGTTCATTACTATGAGAGTAGGGGAGCACTGGAACAGGTTGGTCAGGGAGGTAGTGGAGGCCCCATTCCTGGAGACATTCAAACACAGGCTTTATGAGGCTCTCTGAGCAACCTGATCTAGTTGAGGATGTCCCTGCTCACTGCAGGGGGGTTGGACTAGATGACCTCTAGAGCTCCCTTCCAACCCAAGTCATTCTGTGATTCTATTCTATGAATTTAGTTTTAACTAACAAATAAAGACCATTTGCTGCTTCAATTTATAATATATATTTATCATTTCTCCACCAAAGGAAATGAAGCTGGGCCAGACAGCTGAACAGGAGTGATGAAATGCATTGATTCTTTGTTCATATGCTGTTTGGGAGAATGGTATGTTTGGTTTTTACTGGGCAAAAGATTCATTTAAATTTTAGTACTTCAAACACATCTGGTCTGAGTGGTATTCAGTAACGGTTATAGAATTTAGGCAGCATTTAAGTCTTAAAATTGAAAAGATAGTGCTCTACAGACCAAAAGCTTTACTAACCTCCTATAGTAATAGTGACACATTTATTAAATTTTTATTATTTATTAAAATGACTTTTTTTATTAAATAACAGTGACCTTAAAAATATGGGTTTGCCTTTTAAGAGCTTCATATAATAGTCTATTCTGTCAACTGATTATTCCTAAAACTAAATCTCCCTCCAGTAACTTAGCTCATCCTTATTGCAATTCTGTCTGTATTTTGAGATTTTTAAATTCTTTGGTGTGCATTTCATACTATGCTGTTCTTTTTATCTCAGATAAAATACTTGTAGGAAAACAAATAGTTTGGATTTGTACAAACATATAAGAAAACATGAGGTGAAATCTTTTAACAAAGTGCCCCAGAGGTGACAGAATTAATGGCAACCTTCTCAGGAGCAGTAGCAAATTTGAGTTAGTGATTATACAGCCTACTTGAAAGTAAACAACAACAAAAAAAGCCTTACCGATGTTGTCTATATATGTCTAGTAAGTTCTGGGGTTTGTTTGGGGTTTTTTTGTTACCTATAAAACCTCAAAGATATGCTGAAACTAGATTCATAAATAGAGGGGGAAAAAAACACTTTATAAAACCAAATATTTATTATCTGACTAGATAAGATGTCAATAAAAATGTTTCTATGCCATCTCATTCTTATTAGCTCCATACTATAAACAAATGAAGAACACTATCAGAACTTGTAGTCTTCACAGTTCTTTGTGATGAAGGTGACACAATGCTTAGATAATACTGCACATGACCACCCTACTTGCAGTTCTTAATGGTAATTAGAACGTTGAAAAAAATGCATTAATTAAAAATAACAAAAACCAAAACCAACCAACCAAACTAAACCCACCAAAGCACAAAACCCCAAAACCCTAGCTATGATGAAGCCACGCCATGCCTAATAACCAAGCACTGAAAGAGATGTACATTTCTGTCTCTATAGCTAAATTCATGTCAAATAGTAGTTTCAGAACTGTATTTAATGTATTGTACCCACGCCTACTAACATCAAACAGGTATAAGAACAATATTTATGACATTTATTGCTCCAACGGTCCTTTAAAGAGCCCAAAGCATGTTGAAAAAAAAAATCCTTTGTTTTACTGAAACTAGAGTGATGATGCAAAATAATTCTTTGATCTATTATCTATTTGAAAGCACTAAGCTAAATGCAGACAGTAATTGCTGACAAATCCCAGTAGTAAACAAACCAGTTTCACATTTTACATATTATCAAGAGGCTACAGAATTAATGGTTACAGCCAAAGAAATGTTGACACAGTTGCGGATTGAGCCTTAACATGCTGATCATGTTAAAATACTGCACAAGAAATATTTTTCCACTTTGTAAAAAGCAAGACTGTTTACATGCGTAAGTGGCTAGAGACCTTGTTGTCTGTGTGTGGTCTTAGCATTTCAGTATCATAACCACGAACATAAAGAGAAGCAGCATGAAATAACCTATTATACTTAGAATGAATGCCAGGCTGCCAATATTAGAAGCACTGAGATTTAAGTTTCTTAAAATGAGCATTACAGCATGCCGTATAGCTACACCTTTACCTCCTTTAAAGAAATAATTAATAAATTGAAACAAAGCTTTTAGAGAAGTAAACAGAGGACTCCTATTTCACAGAAGTTAATTTTTCTTCTTTTTACATGGTTCAACAAGGAAAAGAATTTGTAAAAAAAAAAAAAAATCCAAGACATTAAAAATAACAAACATTGTCATCATTAATAACCAAGATATTCTGAAACTATGGTAACTTCACTCATGTTAGCACATAAGATGTATTAAATGATTTATTACTACTGTAACTATTACATCACAGCTCTGGTACATTAAAGTCTTAAATCTCTAATCTCCTAATTTTTTAGCAAATTTTTGCTGTAAAAAATTTACAACTAACTTTTGTTGTAAATTGGTTTTGCTAATTCACTTATAAGTCACTCAAAAAGACACATCTTATGCAACTATTGGTAACCTTTTTTGTTTTAAATGAAAACCAAAGCCCTATTGCTCTCATGGTTTAGCGAGGAGAGCACTGTGAAACCATTCAGGGAAAAGAAGAGCTATCTGTAACACAGGGAGATCAATTAGTGGTGTTACCATGCACACATTCATATCTAAAGACTGGCATAGCTAAAGTGCATGCAAATGTGCCATCTTCCCATTCTGTGTCGAGCAATAAAACACACAATTTTAAAAATAAAGTATGTAGTATCAATCAATATTTTCTTCCATCACTCAATAGAAGAATTCTCAGTATTTTTCACACTTACAGAGATTCCTCTCACAGCCAGCAAAGAAAAGCAGAGGCTTTTATCTTTCCAGTATCTCTCTGGAGAAAGATTTTCACCCCACTACCTATGGTTGAGATTTCTAAGATCTCATCAAAAAAAAAAAAAAAAAAAAAAAAAAAAAAAAAAGGACAGATTGAAAGTACAAGGCTGTTATCACAAATGTGGGTGTAAAAGGGAGTTAGTGACAGATTTTCTGGTTCTGTTTGTCCCCCAACCCCCTGAAAGTTCATATACAGGAATGTGAAGGGGGAAGAAGAAATTGCCTATTAAGTTTTTCATAAGCTTATACCCTATTGATATTTTAATACATGCATGGAAAGCAAAGTTCTTCAAAGTACTTTCTTCTCCAAAATTATAGGATGGAAGTTTGAGGAGAAAAATTCAGACATATGGATGAACAGAATTAACACTATGGGACCATTCTAATTCCATTTGGGACACGCATGCCTCACGAGATTGTGTTTCCGTTCCATAAGCATGTAAGAAAAAATAAACACAGCGCTGAAAGTCTTTAAAAGCATACTTCCCAAATTAGAGAAATGATCAAGAAGTTGTTAGAAAGAAGTACGTATGAAGGGTAATTCACTATAAAAACAAACAGTAAATGACCCTTAAAAGGGGTTGTTCTGAGTTTCCTCTAAGGCAGCAGGATGGCTCTGTAATCAGGCAGTACTGAACCAATCTACCACCGCTTTCCATTTCTCTGCACTAGTTAGCGAAGCTGTACTAGGGAGGAATAAACCGAGCCGCATTAATGGACCCCCACGTGAACGCTGGCACAAGGAGCCCGCCCGGCCGCAGAGGCCCGCGGGCAGGAGCGGACAGAGCCGCTGTCCCGGCCGGGCCTGGTGCTGAAGCCTCACCCGGCCCGGGCTCGCCCCACCGGGGGCACCAGCGCCAGCCCCTACGGCCCAAGAGCCGCTGCCTCCATCCCTAACATTACACAACCTTCTGTTTACGGAAAAGCCTTTTCTTTACAAAAGCCTGCTGCTTCCATACCACTGGCCAACCAGACCAAAACTCTCCAGATCAAGCTGTAATAGGAGGAACATAAGAATTGTATGGCACCATGAGTGGACTCCTCAACATAAAGAGTTTAATATATATATATATAAAATTATTACTAAACAAAATAAAGCTTTATGCTATTCATCGTCCCTGCCCATAACAGGGAGGTTAGATGATCTCTAGGTCCCTTCCAACCTAGGCCATTATGTTCTGGGTGATGCCCGATGATAGGACAAGGGGTAATGGGTGGAAGCTGAGGCATAGGAAGTTTCACATAACCATAAGGAGAAATTTTTTCTCTGTGAGGGTGACAGACACTGGAACAGGCTGCCCAGGGAGGTTGTGGAGTCTCCCTCTCTGGAGATATTCAAAACCCGCCTGGACGTGTTCCTGTGTGATCTGGTCTAGGGGATCCTGCTCTGTCAGGGGGGTTGGACTACATGATCTCTCGAGGTCCCTTCTAGCCCTTGACATTCTGTGATTCTGTGATTACTTCAGAGTGGAATTATTTGTAAAAAATCAGCTATTTCTCTAGTTCAGAAACATTGTTTTGCTTGAAGACAGCTGCAAACAACAAAGAAAGTCCAGAAAAAATATTTTGCATAAAGCCAGATTATAGAAGCTTCCCATGGAAGTCACTGAGGGAACCTGAAGAATACACTAGTATTCAGTGACAGATTTTCTTTCTGTTTAGACAGCAACATAATCATTCCAATCCCATTACCTGGTCATGTGCAGTATGTTCCTTAGAATGTTAATGGTACATTGTTGCATTTCCATGCTTATAATCTGAAGTTTATCTGCAATTTAAAAAGTTAAACATACATGCCTCCTATTCAACAGCAGTTATACAGATGAAAGTTGCTTCCACACCTTGTTCCCCTTATTCTGTCCAATTAATAAGTCTCTATAAGACGCTGCTATAAACACAAATCAAAAGCAAGGGCGATGCTTGCTGCTGAGAATGAGCTCCTATAGGACAGAACTGTCACAGTGCTTTCACTTTGTGGAAAAGTCTGGAATCCTCACCTTAAATACAGGGGAATCTCCATCAAACAGCCCACAACAGATTGACCACTTGAAAAAAATCTTGCTGATTTTCACCACACTAGTAAGATAACAGTATCACATTTAAGCTACATTATAATGTGTTTGTACTGATATCTTACTACTTTAACATTTAAACAGGTAGTATACTGACTTTTTGAAGAGGTCCAAACTATTACTGAGAAGGGAACGGATCTAAAACATCTTGAGGATCACTGAACTGATTTGCAGATGGTCAAGTTAGAGAAATGCCACTTCCTGATTGAGGTCTAACCACTAGATCTGTGTGGCCACCCAAAAAGAAAAAAGCAGTATTTCAAAATCATGTACAAATATGATGACAATCATCAGCAGAAAAGATTCTGAGGTGGGCACTACTATAAAGTAGGTAGTCACGGTGAACAAGCTTACCTTTACCCACTTAAGTATCACTATGCTGCCTATTCTGAAACTACCACTTGCATCAATTTAAAGTCACTTGGTAACTACAGAGGTAAAGCCCGGTGTTAAGCACACAACCACTTCCTACGTGGGATAGGAGTACTCAGGACGAGAAGGACACAGCTGAAGTTATTCCAGGAGCAGCTCTGTATTAGTATTCAGGCATCATTTCAAAACACTTCATGTAGGAGCCTACAGCTACTGAGAGTTAATGGTGATACTCAAGTTCTACACTTTTTGCTTCTTCATAAAAAAAAAGCTGAAATGCTGGACAATCTGTTATTCCTAATATCTCCATATAAAGGCAGAACACCAAACTGGCAGAGCAATAGCAAATGAAGTGAGGCTCTGCTTGCACATGACTCTCCAAGGAACATAATTCTAGAATTACCAGTAGCATTGCTCATTATTTTCTCCTTCTAAACTAGTTTCAAATTTGTAGCCCCCTGTGTTACGTTTTAAGTCTGTGATCACCAGTGGCATCCATAACACTTTGTTACAGATCCAATGGCCTGGCCAACTTACAAACCCGGTAATTGTATTTTGCCACCTTCATTTTCTCTGCTTGCAGTAGGAATGTTGTCTCATAATGGTACATAAATAACAGTTGCCTCACCCTATCACAATGCTGGCTACCAACATCAGAGATTTAAGGGATTTTCTAGGTGCACAACTTGAAGTACTGTGAGATTTCTTGATGCTTGTGGAAGATACTCTAACAAAAGGGCAGGTTCTAATGATATCTGAATATCATTTCACTTATGAACAATTATTTTTAATTGTATTCTTCATGGATGGATTTTTTCCTGCCAAAATTTGCATCATAGTTCAAACAAGAATTCACAGAAACAGACTAAATCCCAACTGTTCCTACATTCTTAATAACATAGGCCTTTATAAACCAGAAAATGTCTTGAAATTAACCAAAAGCTTCCTGAAGTACGTAGAAGATGCTGGGCATCAGTAATTTTTCAGGTTTTTTCAACTTTTCAATTTTAATTTTTTTTTCTTTTCAGTTCATAATCAACAAGCACCCTTAGTTCTATCTTCCAAACGTTCTGTAAATCAAATCACAATTCCTGCCAGTTATCAGGGTGAATAAGGCACACAGGCAAAGAAATATTTTCCCTAACATTTATTTTTTTAAGTCTTTTAAAACCTTCTCTAATCAGCACCCTCTGTTTTCACCAAACAGAATAAGCAAAATAAAATATTCAAATCAGTTTCCTGAAAGATGCATAAATTGAAGATTTAAAACTAATGACGAATTCTAACAATTTTCTGAATAAAGTCAAGGTTCTTTTATTCCAAATCCTCCTGTAAGATTTGTTGCTGCTGGGATGCCCACAGCAGCCAATGACAATTTAATCACCAGTCACTGCTCTTTAGTCTATTTCATATTATACTACAAATGCCCATTACTCGCCACTTCTTTGAGGCATGAATGTGTTCTAGTTGATTGGTTTTTTTTAAATTGTGACCTTCATTTTCAACTGTTGATGTGTCAGACTTACTCCTATCATCTAAATTGTTTGTAAATTCCCTGAGACATGGATTGTGACCATGTGACAGTTTAACACCCAGCAAAGTAAGAACCAGAGACTTACAGACAATACCACAACGGGAATAACTCTTTATAAGGTTGTTTTCTAGTACTGAAGATTACCTTATTATGGTGAGACAACACGCTATAGTAGCACTACTTCTAGTACTCTCCTTCCTATTTTTCTACTATAGGAATGTCAAAATAAAGAAGGAAAAGTTATATACTGCATGACACTACCAACTGTCAAATCCTAGGATCCTGGCATTGAACAGATCCTCTTTAATGGCCCAAGACTTAGCTCTTTCCCAACTCTTTAGTTCAGCAAATATTTTATGTTCAGAGCTATACACTTCTATCAACCTTTATCTGTATGATACAAAGCAGGATAAACCAGAACCATATATATTTGGTTAATTGTGAGTGCTATTAAATCACTGCTATATTCAATGAATAAAGACGACCTGCTGAGTTTAAAATAGGAGAATATTGGCTTGAACTTGAAAGGCTGTATTTAACTGTGTCTTATATAAACTATTGTTTCACCAGCTGAGTGGTGTCAGATATAGCAGGCACCTTACTGCTTCCTGGAGATTAAGCAGGGCCATTGAAAGTGAACCTTGCACACGGGATAGAGCTTCATTTAGTTATTGCACACACTATTTAAGCAAAATAAGGATAGAGTCACTAACAATACAAAAATGCAGAGAAATCATTCTGCAGCTATGTCATATTTGGTCATGTGGAAGCCAGTGGTATTAAGCCATTCTTCGTTACCTCTGCTCTTTTCCTCACTCTCCCTCAAGACTAACTGTTCTTCAATGTGTATTTAGTGCAACATCTTTACAGTGTTTCTCCACTTTCATACTATTCAATATGTACATGGAAAGTGACATCAAAAAAGGAGTAAAATGTTTGTTTTGCTGAAGCTTGCAGATTCAGGATTTCATGCAACAGGATCTACCTAACACACAATAGAAACAGCAAAGCAACCTTAAGAAAAGAAGTTGCAAAGGCAAGAAAGCACAAAACCAAGAAAGATGACACTTGCTTCATAAATGGACCCTACTTCCCTAGCAAAGTGTACACAGCCAACAGGAAAAGATTGTCTTGAAACACTCAAACCACTCCAGATTTCAGTTCAAAACTGTCTACACGTGATCTAGACCACAAACTATTACTCTGCTACTTTCCCAAGTTGGAAATCTCTCAGTTACAAACAGTTTTGTAGTAAGAAGGTAGAGTTATCTATTGTGTAGGCCTCATTAAAAACACTGCATTCTACAAAGCAGAGGAATAAATAATAGTTTTGCTTGATATGCAGTAGATAGAATGGCTTGGCAAGACCTATCTTCCTTCATTATTTCTTTGTATGTCTAAATGAACCTATACAGCTAACCTGATTTTTACTCATTACATAAAGGTGTTTATTCTTTGTGTTGCTTTGGACAGGCAATACCATACAAAGGCAAAATTAATCAGATTCTCTTAAAAAAAAGAAAGAACATTGTACAATAGCAGAAGGGCTACAACATGGACTCTACAAAACATGTCCTCTGTAGCAAGAGTTCTTTTTTGTCAATTAAGATACTGCTTCAATGTCATTTTTCAAATGTATTTATGACATTATTACTAAATTTCTTTATTAAACCTGCTACTTTTTTTCCTTTTCATTACTATACTGCTTGTGGTAATGAAAATGGTGGAGACTGACTCAGGGATTAAAAAAACCCAACAAATAAGCTATGACTTTCCCATATGCAATTTGTTACATAGTTTATATGACTGATATTACAGCATCTAAGAAATTTACCTTGTTTCTACCTTTTCTTCTTAATACATGAATTTAAAACTCAGTTCTGATCAGATGATTCTGTTTCAAACTTCAGTCCCAGTTTTTAGCACAGAATAAATACATAATGTTCATTATTAAATTTGAAATGAGTAAGCAGGAAAACAAAAAAGAAAACAGAAGCAAAACCAAACAGAAATAGAGTGAACATTTTTTATACTGATCCCATACACACCCCAGCATTAACCAGCAAAGGCTTCAAACATACACATCTAAAAATCACTCAATAATATTTTCATTTTCTTAAGCATGGTGTCTCGCAGCATTTCAAGACAGAAGTGTTTCAGTCAAAAGAGGGAAATGAGCAAAAGATTAAAAAAAAAAAAAAATCACCAGTGGAACTGCTGATCATTTAAGAGTGAATGTACCATCCCACAATATTCTACATTCAATTACTTGTTAAGAACCTCTTTCTGCTTTCTAACATAGAATCATACACATGTAAAGTTTAATTTAATGCTTGTTGACTACTCTATTTTCACTTTATCCATCTTTTCACAGTCCCTAGGTAATCATAAGTTGGCAATGCAGGAGTTTTCATTTAATTCTTTTCATATGGCAATTAAAACTGGTTTATGTTTTATTATTTGGTTGTATCACTTTTCAATATTTTTCCAACCTAAGTTCTTTTGACATTGACATTATAGACAGACTGCTTTTAAAAAAGACAGATAAATTGAACTGAGGCAGGCTGTAGATGAAATGAATTACTATGTCCTTAGTTAAGCTACAGAGTCCTACCAATATACTTCTGCAGGCTCTGATCAAAAGCGCATTGACTTCAGTGAGGTTTGGGTCAGATCCACCATAAAAAGAACTTAATTCAGCAGTGATAAATGAAATCTAAGTTATATAGTCTGATTAGAAAACACTCCAAGTAACACTGCAAATAAAGTTGGTGATTTCTTCACAGCTCATACAGATATTTAGTTCCTTAAACTATTATTAAAAAAGTCTGGAATTAATAGTTTTTGCCAACCACATTGTCACAGTTTAATTGAGCAGCTGTCAACTGTTAGAAAATAACTGCATCATCATCCCTTTTAGAAGAACTGCTGTGGGAAGTGAAACACACGGATCTGAAGTTTCTGGAGTCATGGTAATGAATCTGTTTTCATCAGGTGACCATGAGTCATCATTTTATCAGCAGTTTAAAGGGTTTTCACAATAGTTGAGCATCATCAGTGCTCATGCTTAGCAATGACTGTAGCAGAGTACTGAAATAGGGCACCATGTCCTGTGGTACCATTATTTCAGGAAAAGTTTGGCTATTGACTCAAGTAAAATACTGCCAAGTCACAGTTGACTAAGAGTTGCAGTGAACACAAAATGTTCAGAAACTAAGCTTTTATTTGAGAATTGAAACCAAACAATATATTTTCTCTTAAAACCAGACTCCTTTTAAGGAAGTTGTGAACCCCATCGTTGAAACATTAAGAACAGAAGTCTCTATTCTCCCTTTTAACTCCATAGTCCAGTCAGAACACATTCATTTATCAAATACTCAGATAACTTACACATATCACAATCCATCTACATTGTCCAGGGTGGGGAGAGGCCACACAAAACAACATAAAAATATTATCATTTTCATGATACAAATATCAAGAACAAAATCTGTACCACTTCACCATTAAACTGTTTGTATGTGACATTACCAGGTACTTTACGAAACATGGATCCCTTTACCTCCTAGCCCACTAACCTCCATCTGAACTCACTGGAAAGAATTGAAGAATTTCACCTACAGTGCAAGCTGAAGCCTCTCCCAGGACCTAAAGACATTCAGTGACCCCACACAGTATCTCTGCTAAGCCCTGATGTTTTGCTGGACTCAGAGATTGAAGTCTGCTTCTAAGTTTCCCATCCCTTCTTCCTTAACTGCTGGACTCCAGGGTCAAGGAGGCAGTCTCATCAAGATCTCCAGGGACCAAAAGAAGGTGTAAAATATGGTAGTGCCAGTCAGAAATAAGGCATGTGGCAATTATCATGAAGATTACACTTCTGAATTAATTACATGTTAAAAAAAAAAAGTATGACTTGGTATGGTGTATATTTAGAATTGCATACCACTGCCACAGTAGTATACTGCTTACAGTTAGCAAAAGCCTCATTTTCTGGCACAAATGGATTTTTAAAACTAATCAGATTAATTTATTTGAATCTGAAAAAAAAATTAATTTGAACTATTATTTTATTCCTTATTTGAAGTGATCCCTATGAAAGCAGCATTTGCACAATTGATGTTTATCCCTCTGGCTTCCTATTCCTTTCTCTTTCTGCTAACACTTTAATCTCTCAACTCTTCATCCACTCATCATTTCCCTAGGCTTGAAAATTAATCCTCTGAGGTCAGTGAGGAAACTTCCATTGACTCCAGGAGGTTTAGAATTAGACCGTATATTTTAGTTTCCCCCCCCCCCCCCCCC
>JANHGN010013766.1:0-54737 GCA_024605025.1 Megaceryle maxima | reverse complement strand
ACCCCTCCAGGGATCATGGGGACTCCACCACTGCCCTGGGCAGCCTGGGCCAGGCCTGGACAGCCCTTGTGGGGAAGGATGAATACAAAGAATTTCAGCCTATGGTCTGTAACTGAGAGAAACGTGAAGCGGGGACCAGCTCCCACCTGAAGCAGATATTCTGGATGGGGGTATAAGCAACCTGGTCTAGTGGGAGGTGTCCCTGCCCATGGCAGGAGAGTTGGAATGAGATGATCTTTAAAGTCCCTTCCAATGCAAACCATTCTATGATTCTTGGAACACCCTGCTCCTGGGAGAAGACTGAATACTCTGCAGCTGGTAAGGCAGTCCCCAGCCACCGTGGTCATCTTTGGAAACAAGGCAAGGAGCATATGACAAAACTTGCCTGTACCTCAGAACCCTGCCTTGACAAAAATGGTGTTAGGGAAACTAGTGATTATTTAAGATATTAAAACAGTAAGAGAAGAATGAAATATTCTACAGAATACTTTTGACTTTGAAAACAACCTGGGAATACTTGTAAGACCAAGGACTACTATACTACTGTCCAACAAGTTCTCAGTGCTTCAGTATCAGCGTCCTAGTTTTGTTTTATTAAAAAATAAAAATACAAAAGTCAGGCTAACACTGACTAGTCGTGGACAAATGTTTTACTCCTTAGTCTCTCTGTGGTGGTTAAAGGGTATCTGGAGTATCTTGAGTATCAGGGGATACTCAAGAACTGTAGGGAGGTCAGGAATACCAAACAGAAAACCTGTTAAGCTTTAAAGGTCTCTCTTCCTTTTAGTCTATACACCTTCTATCTAATTCTCACTCGAGATACACACACGACAGAGCATTATAGAAAGAGACTTTAAAGTATCATTTTTAAATATCTTTTTGAAAAGCAAGTGCAGACATTGTTTCCATACCTGTTGGATAGTAGGCTTGCGAGTACTGCGCCGATGGTGAGAAGCTGCTGTACTTTGGGAAGGAAGTGGCAATGGTTTGAGACTCTTGCTGAAGTGGCAGAATAGAGGGAACAGGCTGGAGCGCGTACGTGACTTCTGTCGGAAAACTTTGGAGTCCCCGAAAGGCAACACCTTTATCTGGAAAAGCTGGGGTGGCCTCATGTCCTGGAAGCAACTCAAAAGAACCTTCCCATAATATGGAAGGAACTTGAGTCTGCTCTGAACTGTTTGTGGGTGAAGTGCTGTGGTTCTGGGATGAGGTCGCAGTGTAGGAGCAAGCAAAGAAATTATCTTGATGATAAGGTTGAGGAAACTGCCCTACAGTCAGTCCTGCAGTGGGTACAAAATAAAGGGAAATGAGCGTTAAGGAGTTTTCACGGTCAGTGAAAAGCAATACGAGGAGCCAAGGCTCTGCAGCGTGATTTGGGAAGGCTGCCTCTGCTCTTAGTCCAGAAGCAGGCTGTATTCTCACACACAACACGCACGAACTGCTCGGTGGCACATCAGAGCAGAGCCAACACATCGTTATCTGTGGAGCATTCGATCTCCTTAAACTTGCAGTAACAAGGTACCAGCATTTAGAAATGTGCTACAAATCAAGATGCCCGGTAACTTACTAAACCAAAGTGATTCAGACAATATATTAAAACAAACAAACAAACAGAAAACACAAAGGGAAATTGTAGAGCAAAACTTTACAAACTAAACTCAGCATCACTCTGACAGATCAGGGAAGGGCAATGTCAAAAGCCTCCATGGGGCCTTGAAGGTACTTTATGACAAGTCATTTCATTTGTCAAGAAAAAGAAAAATTCAAAGCCAACTTTTTTATAGTCAGCTCTACTACTTCAGACTAAAACATCCCAAATTTTGCCATTTTGTTATCTCCTAGATATTCCTTTTATCCTTCTCTTAGTTTCCTCTCTTAGACAGTTATTATTTCACAAAATGGTATTTGCTTTTATAACATTACAGCTCAGTTTCTGTCAGAGGTTTCTTGGTAGCACCGAGAATGCCTGTGCTCATCAAATTCCTAACTTTGTGACTTTTCTTCAGCGTTGTCCCTGCTAATTATGAGTTTCAGGACACTTTGCACCAATGGGGTTTATCTAAACACCAGGTTTTCTCAGGCTTGTAGTTCCCAATTCTCACTCTAAAGGACTTTTTGAAAAAACAGCCTCACCTCTTGCACCCCTCTGATGGGAACTAATCCAAGAAATGGGTAACAGTCATTATTCTGCAAGTTCATACTACATCATTAAGAATCACTAAACAAATACCACCTAGCCCTGAAAATTTATGAAGGGTTAATGTGTAAGACTGTTTATTTCCTGTTCAGTATTTTTACTGTATATAAACAGAGAATGAACAGGGCTATGCGAATTCCTTGGTTTATATTTTACCTTTGGACAGGGAAATTAAGATAATCTCATTTGAACACACAAACAAGACAACACAGGATGCCAAGTTATGAAGTACCACTTGCTTTACAGGAGTTGTTCCTGGATGTTGAACACAGAATTACATGTTGCAAGACGTTTGGAACAGACTGACACTGCCAGCAAAAGTATCTTTTATCTATCAAATTACCTCACATACACAGCAAAGACATGCCCCTAAATAGTCCCCACAGAGCACACAGTAAATTGTCAGCCTGTCAGAACTCGACTGCATAGAAAACCCAATCATTTCCTTGTTCTGTCTTTCTAGAAACTGCGACTCCTAAAGCAAAAGCTCTCTTAAAACTGCACCCATAGAGGCCAAAAAATTAAAAGGCTCTGCCCTCCTTCGCATTTCATCTACCAATGGCCTGCACTGCATCAGTCAGACCAGCTGGAAGAAGCCTGTAACGACTCCTTACTCTTAACAATATTAAGAGTAACACCAAATCTTTAATTTAAACACTTCCTAGACTTAGTATTGAAATGTTCCTTCCCTTCTCAAATGCTTCACTTTGTTTCCTTGGTATTACAGGTGTAGGTCCACACACACCACAGAAAACACCAGGTGAATTAGACAGAGATTTCTACTCCGAAACAGTAACCAAGAATAAGCATCACGATCCCCTACTCTGTTCTCCAGGCAGCCTGGTGCTGCAGAAGCAGCAACACCAACTGCTTCAGCCACACCTCCCGCACTGAGCCAGACAGCTCTGCACCCATGGGGTGCTTGATCCTGCTCAAGAACCAGCTGCAAACAACCCGCTCCAGTCTGCTCCTCACATCCTTGTGCTGAACCAACACTGTTACCATATCAGCTACAGGGAAGGTGACCATTTACACACCACTGAGGGAAGGGGAAGTAGGACTGCTCTTCTGGTAGCAGCCCACACTTCAGTCAGACCAAGAGCATTGCAAAACAAAGTATTCACATCTCCCTCACGCAGCATCAACCACAATGCTCTTGAGCTTAACGGAATTTGTGGAAAAATTCTCCAACTCAGATCCTCTCAAGGAAGTTTAGAAAGAAAACAAGTTCTGAGGCTTTTCAACAACCTTATTTTCTATTTAGCGCTCACCCACTCATTCAATCCTCTTTTAAAACTATCTAGCTTGTAATTCTTTTTCAGGAGATGACCGACAGGAATCTAATAACTAGGTCTTTTCTCCTTTGCACAAAACTGACAGGCTGCTCTAGTCACTTTACATGACCACAGATTTAACGACCGCTTATCAAGCATCCCTACTGATAAGCAAGGAGGAGTAATGTCCATCTTATAGAGTCGTGTCAGCTCCACAAAGGTCAGGCGAGGGTGTTCTTAGTGTAGTACACTGGGACTGTAGTGTAGTCTACAGGCAAACTGAAACACGTGTGAACCACATTACCCATGCTTACTGGCAGCAGATCTATCTGCATCTAGAACAACCATTTTTCTACACCGTGTGAACTGAGCAGCCACCAGCAGGGCCAGGCAACCCTCATCCATCAAGGGAGTGATTTTTCAATCCCCACACCACCCAGCACTTCTCAAACCCACCAGAACCCTGCACAGCCTGCCCTGCCTCACCGGGGCTGTTGGCATTGACAGGCATCGAGGGCAGCAGCTTGCCGGGCAGCTGCTGGAAGCAGCTGGGCAGCTCCAGGCTGGCCACCAGCTTCACCTTCTTGGCCCTTGTCAGGCGCTTCAGGTGGACAACGAGGTCGGGGCGGTCGCGGCAAAAGTTGGGGCTGTGGTAGTAGTGCAGGTGACAGATGGAGTCGTTTCCATCACTGCCACCAGGAACCAGCGGATCCTTTACCAGCTTGCGGAACCCATAGAGGTTGAGCTGTCGGATGAAGCTGGTGAAACTCTTGGTCTTGAAGAGGCTGGTGGCTCCTGCAGCCCCTTTGCCAGCCGGCCCCGCACCCAGCACCTCCTGCACGAAGAGCTGCTCCTCGATTATCAGCCCCCGGCCGCGGCTGTCCCAGTAGATGGAGCGGAAGCGCGGGCTGTTCACCAGCCGCCACAGCTTGGCCGGGAAGGCATCGGGGTTGATGGAGTCCGGCAGCTGCGGCTCCTCCATAGCGGCGGGGGGGCCACGGTCGCTCCCGCTCCAGCAACGGCCGCTCCCGTTCCAACCGCTGCCGCCCGCCCAGCGCCGGGCCCGGGCCCGGCCCGCGCCCCGGACACGTGCCCGCCCCACGACGCGCCGCCCGCAGCCGCCGCACCGACCACGGCCCCGGCCCCGCAGCCCCAGCGACCCCCGGCAGCCCCACCAGTGCCCTCAGCCCCGGCATCCCCCTCAGCCCCCCCAGTCCCCCTGAGCTTCCCCAGTCCACCCCAGCTCCCGCAGAGCCCCGCTGCCACCGGCAGCTCACAGCGGTCCCATCAGAGAGACGGCGGCTGAGGCTCGGGGATGAAGCCCGCTGCCCGGAGTGGCCCCGCCGGCAGCCCGGGGACAGCTGGAGCTCCTCCGCCCCGCCGGCAGCTCAGCCGCGAAGCGATAGTAACGAGGCGGCCGAAGCGGGGTGAAAAAGTGTGTCCTGAGGAAGCCCCGGCCTCGCCCAGCTGCAGGGGGCGGCGCTGGGTCAATTAAATCCAATCCCACCGAGCGATGATCTTGAGAAGAGGGTCGTGAAGGAGGTGATGATTCCTCAGTTCCCAGGGCAGCAGCACGGTGAAGGGCTGCAGATCTGCCTCCTGGTTCTTACTGACTGGGGAAAACGCTGGCCGTGGAGGAAAGGCAGTGCTGAGAAACAGAAACGGTATCCCTAACCCGGCGTTATGTCTGAACCGACAATTACCACTCGCTTAAGAAATTATGAAGCTAAAGCAGATGTTTGAAAGCATCAGCTTGAAGTTCAGTGGTAGTTCACAAAAGGGAAAAGAAAAGGAGTTTAGAAGGGATTGGAAGAGGAACGCAGAACAAATCAGGGATTACAAATGTAGCATTTGCCCTAAAAACCCCAAGTGGGTGCAGGTCTGAGTTCCCCTGCTCCAGAATGGATTGGGTAGAGTTAAAATGGGATAGAGATAATATAGATATATATAATATATACATAGATATTTTAATCGATAATTATCTCTATATAACTATATTATATAATAAATACAAAAAGTCAGGCAGTAAAATTGTAGGTAGGGAGTGAACAGGCCTGATGGAGGGGGTCACATAGAAGAGGTGTTAATCACAGGGAACCGAGGAATGGCCATGAGATGTTTTGGCTGCCAAAATGGTACTTTGCTGAGGGGAAAAAAAAGAAATAAACATCTACGTTGACAAAGTAGTCTGCCCTCTTCAACTCCTCTCAGGGCTCTGCTGTTGCCTATGACTGCAAGGACTTTTTTCCTAGCCTTGCAGTTATGATTCTTGCTGTTTTAGAACATGAATCTGCTATGAACCAAAAGAGGAAGAGCAACAAGGAACTGGGAAAGGAAGAGCATGATAATCTCTCTCGCTCTGCTTGTGTCCTATCCCTGTGTCACCAGCAGTGATGGAAGAAGAAAATGACATTGCTCTATTGTGGCTGCCCTCAGAGCAAGGAAGTGGTGAGAAGATCAAGCACCTGCATATTTTATGGTTGTAAATACATTATCTTAGAGTTGTAAGATTTCTTAGGAAGAAGGTAAAAACCCAAGCCCCCTCTTTAGCTGAAATGATCCTTGCTGCTTTCGTTCACAGCACAGCCCCAGCCCACCATGGCAAGGAACTTTTAGAAAGGGGAAAAAATGGAGCAAACTGATGGGAAACTGTTCCTGCTTGTAAACTGAAAGCAAAATCCCTCTGCTTTTCCACAGAGCTGAAAGGAGGAGGAAGATGTTAGACTGAATAGCTTAAATACTTTGTCTTTCTGCAAATACAAATAAAAAGCAATTAGCATTTTCCTCCGACCAGGAGTGAGGATACGTTGTTCTTTGCCATTGTATCAACTGGTTTTGCACAACACTGCTGCTCTATTAGAAGGTGACAGGGAGCACTGCAGAGACACAAAAGAGAAGTGGCAATTGCCATGATGAACAATTTGTCCCAGGACACCACAAGCTTGAGAACCACCCCCAGCCAAGGCAAACCCTTCGGCTGCTGCCACCCCACCTGAGCTCTCCACTCAGCATGCACCAGCCCACCAGGGTCACCAGCACCTGGCTCTTCAGCAGAGGTTGACACGGGGACTTGGCCCTGAGCAGGGGTGGAGATGGAATGACATGCAAACACAGCAGTCACAACTACGCTGGTGTAGAACAGTGAAGTTGCACAACTGGTCTAAACTTTGTGAGGCTGACGTTGTGTGCTGATCAGGAGACTTTTTAAAAATTATTATGATTGATTTTTAATTTTTTTTTTTTTTTTTTTTAGAATGGTGGGGGTTGGAAGGGACCTCTGGAGATCATCTGGTACAACCCTCCTGCTCCAGCAGGGTCACTGAGAGCAGGGGACCCAGGATCACATTGTCCAGGTGGGTTTGGAATCTCCCCAGAGGAGGAGACTCCACAACCTCTCTGGGCAGCCTGGGCCAGGCTCTGCCACTCTCACAGCAAAGAATTTTCTCCTCCTGTTCAGATGGAACCTCCTGGGTTCCAGTTTGTGCCCCTTGTCCTGTCACTGGGTGCCAGTGGCAAGAGTCTGGCCCCATCCTATTGCCCTTTAGCTATTGATCCTCATGTTGAACCCTCTCAGGCTGCTCTTCCCAAGCTGAACAGCTCCAGGGCTCACAGCCTTTCCTGGGCACAGGGATGCTCCAGGCCCTCAGCATCTCCACAGCCCTAATTTAAACACACGGGAGACCACATGCAGCATCTTCTCTCTAAGAACAAATTGGCAGATAGATCAGTTTATCTTAGGAGATACCATGAAAGTACCATAAATAAATGGCAGTGCCCAATGGTTGCTTTCATGGAAACCCAATGTTTTGGGAGAGAAATGCACCCCTATTTACTGTTAGGCTGAAAATGGAATGGAGGGGAGCACCCTAAATGCCCCCTCAGAAAACCTCCACCCTTCACGTCCGTGTCTCACATTTTAAAGGGGTTCCTGCTCAGCCCTCGCCCGGTTCACGAGAAGGCCACACATCGCGTTCCTCTCTTCTCCTTTCATAACCAAGGCTTAACATGTCTCCTCACATCCCCCACGGTTTTAGCATTATCTGTTAATGGCTTAGCAGCTGAATAATACCAACCCTCCCAAGCTTGACCTGGCTTCTCGCTACACCTAAATCTGTTCATTCTGTTCAGGGGCTGAGATCTCATGGTACATCATAAGCAGTTCCGGCTGTTAATTTGCTAAGAATTCGTGGCAGTTAGCGCACTGATAGGGGAAGGCTTTGATCTCCCTGTTTGTGCGAGGGTTTAGGCACATTTCAGTGCACAAACAGATTACCTCAGGCTGAAGGTGTCAGCAAGTTATGCCTTTATATTCTTTAAGTGACAGTGCTTTGTTCTGTGCTCAGTGATCACGAGCAGTCAGTGCCCTTTGCGGGTGTGGCCAGCCCGACATCACAGTCACCAGGATCTCCACAAAATGCCAGTATTCAGGGGGGAATCCTGCCCAAGCGTCATCCCCAGCTGGTGAGGAGGCTCCTACAATGGTCCCAGCCACCAGCCTTCCACAATGACACTGGAACTGTTAAGGCCAGAGCGTTGAAGTTAATCAGTACACTGCCTTTCCTCTTAAGAGCATTGTTCAGGGTTAACATTCACCAACAGCGCCCCCACCCATGACCTTCGTGAGTGTGAATGTTGTAGGAACAACGGCTCCTTTTTGAAGGTGATGATGTGAAATGTTGCTCCAAACATTTCTAACACAACAAAGTGTTTAGGTAGCACCTGCCTGACATGAACATTGACCTGAAATCTGGGGCAGGTTACCAGGGATCTGCTCAGTTTGAAGATCCCTGGATGCTTTAAACCAAGGGAATAGAAGATTCTCTCCAGCTCCACCACCAAGTGTAACTTACCTGCATTGTCACCCTTGGCACATGGGGCTGACTGAGCACAACCCCCACCCCAACCACCATCCCGCAGAGAGGAGCCCGACCCTAGAGCCTGCCAGGCAAAATGGGGTATAAACACAATGGTGGAGAGCAGTGAATCCTGCCTGAGAGCTCTGCCTTGGAAAAGAAAAAAATTCCTCAGTCCTTGTTCAGCCTGGAGAAGAGAGATCTTGTTGTGGCTTTTCAGTGCTTCAAGAGGCCTGTCAGGAAGATGGGGACAGACATTTGAGCAGGGCCTGTTGGGACAGGACAGGGGAGTGATGGTTTGAAACTAAAAGAAGGAGATTTCGACTGGAGAGAAGGAAGAAATATTTCACACTGATGGTGGCGAGACCCTGGCCCAGGTTGCCCAGAGATGTGGTCAATACCCCATCCCTGGAACCATCCCAGGTGAGGTTGGCCAGGGCTCTGAGCAACCTGCTGTAGTTGCAGATGTCCCTGCTTAGTGGAGGGGGCTTGGACTGGATGAGCTTTATAGGTCCCTTCAACCCAAGCCAGTCTGTGATTCTGTGATTACAGGAGAGGCGGGAAGGGGCTGGTGTGCTGTGCGGGGGAAGCTTTGTTCAGAAGAGAGCAGAGTGGATGACTACAGCATAGTGTGCTTTGTGTCCTACCCTCGATTCTTCTTTGTGAGAAGGGACATTAAATTCCTAACATACATTAAATCAAGGGAAAAGGCAGCAAGTAACAGCAGCTGGGGAAACAGTGCAGAAAGAATTCACCACAAACAAAAGAAGGGGTCCAAACACAGCAGCACTAATATAGAGATTTTATTTTGACTGTATTGAGTTGTACAGCACATTTTGTTTGTCACAATGCTATCGAACTGATTTTAGAGTTTTTGGCCAGCACATTGTGACGCTGAAACTCACAAGAGCTAAAAGCAGTTTGGACTAATGGCCTGAACGGAAGGGCCAGGAGTACCTAGTTTCTGGCTTCCTTATTGCTTGCAGTCATTCCAACACGTGCAGAACAGGAGCAGATCCAGCTTCTTCTGCCAGCCCAATGGTCACTCCTCCAGATCTGGCCATGACTGCAAGGTACAAGGCAGGGGAGAATCTGAAGCAAGGTGCCTTCTCTTCCCAGAGCCATATCGGTTGTTCCCAGTATGGAAAAGAAGCAGAGTCCAAGTAAGTACAGGGTCTTCAGACGATGCTAGCTTTGCTTGCACTATCGGGATTGACAAAACCAGAGGCTGACACATCAAAGTGCAGGAAAGGTCATTGTTCTCTTCCTTCCAATGGAGATGACAAACCATTAGCAAAAAAAAAAAAATAAATTGGGAGATCACAACAGGGTAAAGTACTTTGCCTTGTTAGTAGACCAAATGCCCTCCACAGGTCCTCCCCGCCACACATGAAGTCTCAGCTCACAAGGTGCAGAACACATCAGACAGTTTTCATTTAGCTGGTAAGAAAACCTGCATTTCTGCAAAGAAATGCCCCACTTTCAAACTCTTCCTCTTCACTATTATCTGTAGATTTCTTAGGAAGGAGGCAGGATGGATAGTCCCAGAGGGATCTAACAAGGGATTAAACAAAAGTCCACCTGAAGCCCACTTTCTTTCTAAGCCTTTTTTTTTTTTTTCCTAAACCTAGTTCCTTTTCCTTAGAGTGAGCTGGGATTCCTGCTCTCTAGTTTAAAGAAGGAGTAGAGAGGCAGTCACAAGTTGGCAACTCTGAACTTTGACCACTGTACAAGAGACAAAAAAGAAGTCAAATTCAAGAGGCATTTTAGGTAGCGCCGGGGTAAGTCAGAGAGATTGTTTCCACCACTGAACAGATGCCACTCGTCATGTTTATCACTGTAGCTTGGCTGCACATCCTAAAGTGAAAAGCACAGACTGTAGTGTCTACGTCAGCCAGTGTCCTTCCCCACCCCCGTTTTGGTATCAATGCTTCATTCTCCCTTCTTCGGGTTACATTAAGTGCACAGAAATATATAGCAGCATTTGGACTGAAACCCTCACATACACCAGACAGCACATTCCAGGAGGTAAAACAACACATTATGGCCTATACCCTCAAGGTATCAAGTTTTCAGGATAAAGAGCAGTAGGAAGTGGAGAGCTGAGGGCAGAAAAGGGGAGGAGGAGCCACACAGGAACACAAGTTCTGTTTCCATGCCAGGAGAGGATCAGGGTGCCATTCCTGTGTTAGCACCAGGCTGTGACACGGCCGTGGACAAAGCAGATGGGCAGAGCAGACGTGGAAAAGCCAATCTCCCATCTCCCCGCAGTGTTGGGGGGCAGGGGCAAAGTCAAGTGCATTCACCAATCCTAGCGGAGCGTGGGAACGGGCAGAATCTGCTCGGCCCGTTTTCAGCCAGCATAAATTTCTCTTCAACACACAAGAGAAAATCGATTAGTGATGGCTAATGAGTCTTGTTCACCAAGCTGATCGCAAATCACACTCATGGAAAGAGAATCTACAGAACTGCTCCAGGCCGAGGCCCTTCCAAAGCACATGGTACCACCCAGAGCCTGCCCTCCTCCTCCTCGTGCAGCAGCCTGCCTTGGGAGGTGGAGATTGTTCTAAACGTGCCTTTCTATTGCTTTGGGGGTACTTTGCACAGGCAATATCTGTGAAAACATTGCTTTCCAGCCCACAAAAGAAAGAGGTTGCGATCCCCTCGTTAGCCCTAGGTTGTCAGACTACAATGTACGGGCCCACCAGTGCCAGGGTGGGGACACACATCATCCTCTCTAATCTGAGCTCCTCTGCTCCAGGCCGATAGTAGGACTGCTGAAGACAGTGCATTTGAGCTTGGTGTTCAAGTGTCGCACCAACGGCCTTCACAACTGCGGTGGAGGCAGAGTCACCCTTCAAACCCATGAGAGAAAAGGCTGGGCTTAGACAGGTCCCTTGTCTGGCATTCAGCTGGAAGCTGTGGCGATGGGTTTCTTCAGATGTTGGCTCATGAGCTCCCTGGCACGAGACACTTGGATGTGGTCATAACAGGAGTTACAAACGAGGACAGGGTCGTACAACTGCTGATCAGGGATGGGCAGCTTCAAATGGCAGCAACCGGCACAAAACACGTTCCCACAGTTCCTGTCAAGGAGCAAGAAAACCAGTAAAGAGAGCTGAGATCACAGCAAAACTTGAGCAAGCACAAAGGATCCCATTCAGGGGTCAAGTACCAGCCTTACTTATGACTTGTCAATGTGTTCCTTAAATCATACGCTGTGGTCTCCAGTGCAAGTGAACTGGCTTGCACTGGTGAGGCACTAACTGGCATTACTACCCAGGAGAAGGATCAAAGCCCTTAGAAAACCAGAAAAAAAGAACAATGGAGAATGGAAATCTGCAGGGAACTGATGAGGCCTGGCAAATAAAGACAACACCTAAACCTTCCTCCTGAGAGCTGGAGGGCACGAGCATCGCAGGCGGGAATTTTGTCAGGTTTGTGAGAAACAGGCTGAGAAGAAGAGTGGAAGTACAGCGATAACACTGCTTACCTGCAGTGATGCCTCCTCTTGGCCAGCCAGAATTCACAATCGCAGTTAAAACAGTGTGAGGCCATGTGGTCTGGAACCCACCGCGTGACCTAGGGCAGACACCAGTCCTCATCAGCTTTCAGTTTGTTAACACCAGAACGACCAGGTCTCAGGACCCCGGCGCAGGCTGAGATGTGGATGCAGACCACAACAGCCTAGCTCAGAGCAAGCCCACCCCACGGGTCCCCTTCTACCAGACACAGCGGCAGCAGAGGATGCGTTAAGGGACAAGGGTGGCTGATGTCTGCCTGGCTTCCAGGCCACTCGCTGCTGCCGTAACCACCAAAGAACCACTCTCTCCTGCCGCATTACGGCTGCCCTAGCAGGACATGTACCTCAGTCTCCTTCTTATCAACGGGCTCCCAGCTCGCTTCCGACAAACAGTCTTCGCTATGGTCAGAACAGAAATCCTCGGTGTCGCTGCCATCCGATTCCTTCAAACACGTCTGCAAAAAGAGACAACAAAGTCACAAATCCACTCGGCTGCCTCAATTGCAGCGTCAAGGGAGTTCCCCACCCTGACACATTCAGTGTGTGTGAGGGGCACATGGGTGGCTCCACAGCTCCCCAGACAAGGGGGTAAAGTGTTTTGGATTGTGCAGGAATCATTGCTTGGCCCTCAAGAAACAGAAGGGTCTCTGGGTGGCACAAGGATAAGGCACGTGGACAGTAGAGGAACAGGGCTGAGGAAACACAGGAACAATCTTAACCACCCACTCCGAAAGTAAGAGATGGAGAACCGCGGTCTGGGGAGGACAGTGTGAGGGAGGGTGTAGGGACCTGGAGCTGAGCTGTTAGAGGCAGTTACTTACAAAGTCATCCTCATAGTCCATGGGAGGCTCGGCCGGAGGGGCACAGAAGTGGCGGATGTCCAGGCGCAGCTGCAGCTCCCGCACCTGCCTGCGCAGCTGCTCCACCTCCTGCTTGTAGCTGGCCTCGATCTGCCGCAGCCTGTGCTGGATCACATCCGTGGGGAAGGGGAGCCCGTCATCGTCCAGATAGAGAGGAGGCACAGGAGAAGGACATTTTGGCGGCATGTGCTTGGGACCAGACACTTGTTTCAGGTGGCAGGGTAGCCAGGAACGGCTGGGCTTCCCCGCGGGGCCTGCAAAATGCGTGCCGACGTGGCCAGAGCAGACCGAGGGTTTCGCACCTTCTCGGGCAGACCACTGGCTGCTGAGGCACAGGCCTGGTGCCCGCAGAGGTTTGCTGCTCAACCTCTTGCTACAGCAGCCATAGGCAAGAAGGTGCCTGGGTGCAGGCTCACCACTGGGGAGCGATGTCACCATTCCTTGAAAACTGTCCCAGTTGGACCCCAGGAAGGAGAACTCGCTGCTTTGGCTCTGGGAAATGGGCTTGCGCCATTGCTCCAGTGGGACTCTGGCCAGCCGGCCAGGCTCCTCACAGGGCACGCTCCTTCCAGCATCACCTTTGCCTTTCTCTTCTTCCAGGCAGGGGATGCCCAGAGCAGGGCCTGGGACGTCCTGACAAGGGGCACTTGGTGCCAGGGACTCCTGGCTGGGAATGTCTTGGCAGGTGGTGCTTCTCTTGGGGCAGCCTCCTCCATTGGACACTATGCCAGTAGCCTCCAAAGGTTCCTGGGGACAGGTTTCTACCTGCTTTCCAGAACTGGTAGAAACCCTGTCAACATTTTGCTGTCCGGAAGGGTTTGGAGCTGGACATGTGCCCTCCAGCTCCTCCGTGTATGTTCCGTTTCCCTTTTCTGCCTCCAGAGACACACAGCTCACTGGCACAGCAGCCCAGCTGCTCAGGTGCTCGCTCTGCCCATCATGCTCAGCACGGCTGCCACAAGCGCTGTTGGCTTGCGGGGGAATGTTCTCCTCTTGCTCCTCCACCTGCCGTGTCTCTCCTGCAGCCATCGTGCTGCCTTCACCCCAGTGCAGCTCGGTTCCCTCAGCGGTGGCATGCCGGGCTTCCAGGCCCACCCGGACCTCCTGACAGTGGTTATTCAGGTTGGGATCACTAGAGGTGCGGGTCAGAGGGCTGCTGGAGTCGCAGGCTGAGAGCAGGTCATCCATAGATCTTGTCTTTGGTAATCTAGAACCCAAGAGCAAAGAAAATTTCACAACAGAACTCCTGAAATTTCCCTTGAGTCAAAACTGGTGGCACTGTGTATGGCAAACTGGACATGAGTCAGCAAAGTGCACTTGCAGCCCAGAAGCCAGTGGCACCCCAGGCTGCATCCAAAGCAGTGCCCCTCAGAAAGCTGTGGACAGACTTTTTAGCAGGGCCTGTTGGGACAGGGAAAGGGGTGATGGCTGAAACTAAGAGAGGGAGATTTAGACTGGAGAGAAGGAAGAAATATTTCACACTGATGGTGGCGAGACCCTGGCCCAGGTTGCCCAGAGATGTGGTCAGTACCCCATCCCTGGAACCATCCCAGGTGAGGTTGGCCAGGGCTCTGAGCAACCTGCTCTAGTTGCAGATGTCCCTGCTCAGTGCAGGGGGGTTCACAAGATAGATGAGCTTTAAAGGTCCCTTCAACACAAAGCAGTCTGTGATTCTGTGGAATGTTCCTAGTTACAGATCAGGGGGTGAGCGGGGAGGGGTGGTGCAGTAGCATGAGCCGAACACCACAGCGTGGCCTCTGCAGTCTGCCTCTTTAGGTGCAACAGGAAGCTGTCCACTTTCTTCTCTAGGTGGCTGAGCCAATGCTACAGAGGTTTTCCTCTCCACAGGAAAGATAAGAGCAACAGGTAAGAGAGAGGAACTACAATGAGCAAAGAGGGAAAGAAGTCCTGTGGGTAGGTGGCAACCTGAGCCTGGAGCTGAAGGCTCTTACCTGTCCAAACATCTGCCGCTGAACTCCTGGCTCTGAGATCCAGGGGGTGGATAAATGTCCATATCGTCCTGTCCCAGAGGATGTGGTGAGGAAGCTGGGAGGTACACTGCTGCCCAGACGTGCAGCGCTCGCACGTGGCACACGGGATGCAGCACCTGCAACAACCACTTATCAAACACCAATGCAAAAGGAAAAACCTCCAACATCTCCCCACACAGTCCTCATGCCCAGCAGGTGAAAAAGTGTGGAAAGCTGGGCCAGGAGCTCTACTGACCTGCTCAGACCCTGGCATATAGAGAAGGTTGTGGAAGTTCTTATTGCCGGCCCGCAGGAGGGACCACACAGAGCAGGTCCGCTTGTAGATGTTGTGCATCTCTCGCTCGCAGGGGCTGTTCCCAAGGAAGGTCCCGTAGAGGCAGGAATACGTGTGCTGCACCAGCTTCACCTGCAGCACCAGAAGGGGGACAGTTGTCATTGGGAAATGTCGTCTCCTGCCTACAGGGGAAACGTCTTCCACTCATGTGGGATGGCTGCTGCACTTTGTACCCAGACAGCGAGCTACTGCTGTCCTTGCTGCGACACAGGGCAGGACAGAGAGGGGACAGCAACAGGAATCACTCGGATTAAAGTGAAAGCAACAGCCAACTGATGCCACTCACAGCCCTCTCTAACCCTAACCTGTATTAATTACTTGATAAACCAGAGATTAATAGCCATAATTTCTCTCACTTATTTTTCAGACGTATGCAAATCAGGCTTTTAATCCAGAGTGCTGCTGCTGCTAGGATCTGACCTCAGAGCTAAAAAAGGGACCTGGAGAAGACGTGACTCAAGGTAAACCTCAACCCTTCAGTCCTGTGCAATCGGCTGGGTCTGCCGAGCCTGCAGTACCCACGGGAGGAGAAGGAAGTTGCAGGCAGCTCACAAAAGCCAAGAGAAGCATCACACATACAGAGCCAAGTCAAGATACCACGAGTGAAGGGCAGGGCTGGAGTCACACAGTGACAGCACATCACGAGTGCCAGCAGAGCCCAGGCACTACTCAGACACTTTCCCATTTTTGTGGAATTCACTTTGTTTTCTTTCAGCTATAACACTTAAAGATGTCATGGCTTTCCCTCTGCCACTGGTCACATCTGGCAAGGGATACAGAAATGTTCATGTGCATATTTCTTACCAAAAAAGCTTCATTAAATTCAAAGAGGCAAGGAAATTGCTTCAGAAGCTGATGAACAGCATCCAGCCACTGGAGAAAAACCGGGCACTGCTCATTCTGATCTTCCACTTTCTCCTGGTGACCACAGCGGTCGCCAAACTTGTGACCAAAATCCAGCCAATCTGACTCAACCAGCACCTGGAAGCCCTGTGAAGAATAATAATAAAAAAAATTAATCTAACTGCAGACACTTTGCTGTAGGCAGGCAGAGGACAAGGCAAGCCCCAACCACCAGGGGTGCTGGGCAAACTCAGGACCTCCAAAGGGCTGGAGAGGAGGCTGTGCTGGTCCTTGGTTTGGGAGCAAAGCTCCCTGACTATCAGAGGTTTCCAAACACAACCTAACAGCTGCTCTTTCTATACAAATAGCTCGGAGAACCTGCACAATTAGGAGTAGGGAAGCAGCTGAATCCTGAACACAAGAGATTACTCACCACAGTCCTTCACCAAAGCTGGGCAGAGGAGTGAGGTTCAGCTCCCTGAAAACAGGCAGGAAGAGAGCACAGAGAAACCCAACACCCACATAGCAGCTCTGAACCATCACTAAACTTATTGCCAGATGCAATCCTGCTCCTTTGGAGACTCTTGAGACAAAAGTTGTTTTTTAACTACCATGAGCTAGCAGCACAGCACAACTCATACCTCCATGGTCCTGTAGTAAGGGTCCAGAAGAATCTTTGCCAGCGCTACAATCTGCGGAGTCCTGTCCCAGCCATCTGAGCAGTGAACCAGCACAGGACGCCCTTCTCTGTCAACTGCACTGGCGACCAGCACTGCTGCCTTCAGCATGACAGAAAGGTGCTGCAGCCACTTGGTGCTCTCCAGGGCTGAAAGCCAGCTAGAAGGTGTGAGAAAAACAAGAGAATGGTTGCTTAGGTTTCCAGAAAACAAGCAAACATAACAAAACCTCTTTTAAGCTAAGTCTCAGTGAAAATCAGTCTTTTCTAAAAGATGTTCAAGAGGAACCAGCCAGTCTGGGAATGAGTACAAAGATTTCAACCCCAAATTTCAATCTTTCCCAGATACAGCTATGTTTTATAACCCCTCAGAGGACACACACAAACAAGTGACACTGAGGAAGTGCTGCAATCCCTTCTGGATTACCAGGGATCATACTAAGCAGCATTCAAGCACTGTTGTGAGCACTTTCTTATCCTCCCATTTTCGGAGGTAGAAAGCTGGGATAGCACAAGGGAAGAGGGAGGGGAAAAAGCCCCAGGTCATTGACAGATCTGGCGTCAAACTCAGCTAGAGCAGTCACTTACTTGCTGGGGTCTGGCACCTGACTGCAGACAGCACGCAGGTACTGGAAGCTGTTCCGGATGGAGTGGATGTTCGCCATGCCCATGAACACGACCTCACAGTTTGGGTAATACTCTGAATGCAAGAGAGACAGAAATAGTCAGAGAGCTGCTGCCTCCACACACTGAGTGTGGCTGTCCCCTCACAGCACTGTTACTGGTCTCCAGCAGCAGGGAGGGAGTTTTTCTACAAAAGCTTGTGGGCCAGCAGCGCTGCATCAGGAATAACGGACTTTGCACGTGCAAGAAGAAGAATGTGCTCCCAGAGACCCCGTACCAAAACGCTGAACCGACCCCCAACTGTGCTCTAGGACCCACTTGACAAAGCAGGTCAAGAGGAATATGTCCCAGGATGTGCTCAGCCCTCTGTACCTTCACATTCACAGCCGCCTCCCTTCGCTCTGTTGGCCACAGCCGCAGTGTAGGACCTGGCATCCAGAATCAGCAGCTTCTGAGGAGTTCCTGCGTTCTCCACACCAGAACACGCCGTCAGGGACGAGTCTGCAGAGACAGCACAAACTGAGCTCCCAGCACCTCCCTCCCTGATTCGACAGGCCTCCCAGTGCCACCTGTCCCACACACCGCAGTCATGGCGTGACAGGGCCTGGATTATCCATGTGGACATGGGGTCTAAACCCTGTGCTGTAGCAGCCCTGTCAGCAGCAACAGCAACACCTCGGTGTAGGAAGTGCTGAGCAATTGGCACATTTAGGAGAGCAGAAGGGAGCAAACTGTCTCACCAAAGTCAGCCTCGCAAGCCTCGCTGCCGTCGCTGCTCCCGTTGTGCAGGACACCACCAGCTACTTTTACTCCGGGGTTCAAGGCACAGGCTTTGGCAATAGATGTCACAAGATATTCATCATCAGCGTTTCTCCAGCCCCACCAGCTGATCTCGGGCTGGCTGCAGCGTGCAATCACCGCCCCGTTGCGCACATGTCTGCAAAGGAAGCGAGACACTAATGAAGCTCCCAGGAAAGGTCAAGAACAACCTCAGCAAGCTTCCCTCGCAGTCATGCCCTGCACAACCCTCCTCACCGCTTCATCTACTGCACGTACTCTTACCTTCGAGCAGGGAAACAAGGCAGGGCATTTCAAATAACCATTACTCACAGAATCCCAGCATGGTGGGGGTTGGAAGGGCCCTCTGGAGATCATCTGGTGTCACCCCCCTGCTCCAGCAGGGTCACCCAGAGCAGAGGGCCCAGCACTGCAGTGTCCAGGTGGGTTTGGAATCTCTCCAGAGAAGGAGACTCCACAACCTCTCTGGGCAGCCTGGGCCTGGCTCTGACAGCCCCCCAGCAAAGATTATTTTCCTCCTGCTCACATGGAACCTCCTGAGTTCCAGTTTGTGCCCATTGTCCCATGATCTGTCATTGGGCACCACCGACAAGAGTCCCTGTCTCTTCTGAACTGGTGAGCCCCAAGTGGATGTTTCTTCCTATTTCAGCCCTTCTGCCAAGCTTAATGACACCTGGCAGAAGGCCTGAAATAGGAAGATCTGTTCCATTTTTCTCATACACACAGAAGTCGAGTCATTCACAAATAGCCTGGAAAGGGAATGGACCACTGGGTGACAGAACTGCTGGTGGTACAGAATTATGCAGGAGAGTCTATGGCCGTCTGGAAAAAGTTGCAAAGGATCTTGTGATACTGGGTGATCCCAGTTATGACATGGAGCCGTTCAATACAAACCAAGCCAAATCTCAAAGACTTTGAAGTCACCATGGAGCTCTCAGAAACCTCGTATCAATGCTCAGGAGAAGCAAAAAGGTTAAGGATCTGGTGGCATTGATTTGGAAAAGAGTAAGACAGAAAACATGGCATCACATCTTACGTGTCTTCAAAATGACACAAATGTCTCAGCCACCTCAAAAAGGATACTGTAGTACTCAGACCTACAGAGAAGGGTGCCAGCAGCAACCAGAGGTATAGAAGAGCTTTGCTATAGCAACAAGTGAGAAACAACTGCCCACTGGGAGGGAAGGATGACAGGCATAAAAGGTCATGAAATTTGGAAAGGTACAATAGTGAGTATGGATGATTGCTCTTATTTTTCCCTGACAAACACAAAAAAGCACTGAAATGGATGCCATAAGTTTAAGAAAAACAGGAAGTAATTTTCAGACAACAAACAAAACTGAGCATGGACTCACTGCCACAGTGCAATGTGGAAGTGCAAACTGGTTCCAAAATACATTAAAGCCACAGAAAGTAGGTCCACCAGGTGACCATGAAGAACAAGCAACAGTCTCCTAAATTTCCAGCTATATGAAATCTAAGCTACCAGCTGCTCCAGAGATGCACCAGGACAGAACAGCTGCATGCCTGTCCTGTTTGTTACACCTCCCTGAGATGCTGCTCCTGGTGCCTGGTCCTTCTTGAAAGCAGGACAATAAACTGGACAGCCCTGCATCTCAGTTCTTCACAAGAAGAGTGCTCACCTCTCCCTATCCCACTTCTCGTCATGCAGCAGCCCTCTGAAGATGAGCTGGAGTAAGAACAAAAATGTAGATAAAGCTCCTGACAAACTCCATCCAATTATTTTTTATTTATATTTATTTGTAGGTCAACACCTCTGCAGAAGTTGCATCGGTGGCAGCACAGGGGAGGGAACACTCTAGATCCTAAATCACACCAGCACAAGCCTCCACCCATTACCCCAGAGCTGTTTAGCTGCCAGTGAGGGCTACTGGGAGCACTCTTGAAGGCATCTCTGCCCCATGCTGCCACCCTGTGAGGGGCTCTGCTGCTCCAGAGGATATCCTGGCAGTGCCTGCTCACGTTGTTTGCTGTAAAGCAGCACATCAAGAAATGTGCTGAGGCTTTGAACTCCCTCTCACAGTGGTGCTGGTATTTTACCAGCAGCTACTCAGCTTGCAGGAAGGGGTTTGCTTCTCAAGAATACGGTCCCCTTATTATCCTGAAGCAACTTATCAATAAATGCAGAAAATATATTATCATTAATGACATCTCACACATAATACTGATGAAGACTTTCAGCTGAAGACCACGGGGACCTTTTTCCTTTCAGTGCTCTCCTCTGCTGCTGCTGTTTTGCAACGTGACTTAGAGCAATCGCTCCCAGATCTATTCCTGTCTTCAGGATCACTCAAGGATGGTTAATAGAGACAGCAGCAAAGGCTTTGTTTATACGAGTAAATGAAACGGAGCCAAGGTGTGGACTTAAGCACCAGCCTGTGATCATCCAAGCTTGTTTGTTAGCACACCCACAGCTCCTGGTCTGTGCCAACCAGCACTTTCCCAGACAGTGCCTGAGCATGATTTTGGGAAATGCAGGTGCTGTGCCAGGGACTGCTCCCAAGAGGCCATCTGGATGTGACAGCACCGTTTTGGGGTGTGGAGGGTAGAAAGAGAATTCAGCTGTGTAGGCCACTTGAAGCCAGAGGCAGCCTGCTTAGTGCAATGCCACAAATATCACCAGAGTCACATTAACCTCAGGAAACTTCTTGGTAGCACAAACTTCTCAGCACTGAAACAAACACTGGGCAGAGGTTGGCCTTGAGGTTGCCACTTTCAAAAGACATAATGCCATGCCAGTAAACACAAGGAAATATGGCTGGCATCGATGAGCACGAGACCACCAGATGAACCACAACTGAGCTTGCAATGAGACTCTCAGGTCAGGGGAGCAGCCACAGCTTGACTCTGCATCCTCCTGCAGATCTCCCCAGAATGAGCATGGGAATTTCAGGTCTTTTCTTCCCAGGGATTTTTGTGGAGTTTCCCCTCAAAGGAAAAAGCTCCTTTCTTGAAACTGGAATGACAGAAGATACCATAGTGTTTTGACTTCTGGGGACAAAATTACTTCTTAGGGATTCTCAGTTTAGACTTAATGACTCAAGATCCTTTCAGAATCCAAAGGTGGAGTATGAGGTGCCTCTGTAGTTTTTCAGCTGAGCTTTTACTCCCAGATTCATCAGGAGCACAAGGCTAGAGCACATCCAACACTATTAGTATGTGCCATTCAACCCGTAACAATCATCCAGAAAGCATCAACTATTATCTCTCAAGCCCTCCCTCTCTCACTTTCTGGCCGTAAGAGTGCTCATCCACAAAGCAAAGTCAAGCAGTTGAGCTTCAAACACAAGAAGGAGTCAAGAGAGGGTTTACAGAGCTGTCAGCTAAAGGTTCCCCATCAAGATGCACGTCTGCAAGTACTTTCAGTTCCTGAGGCTCTGGCTCACTGTGGCACGATCTGAAATCCCGTGACCGAGCGCTCAGCCGTGGAGCAGCATCTATCGCTTGCCCGCTGCCTGCCTGACAGCTCAGCAGGAACATGGGCTAAGGTGATGCCAAGTGTCTGTGAGGAACTGTCCTGCTAATGCAGTCCCAAGGTCTTCTGAAGGTGGCTGTGTAGACAGAGTAATGTGGAGGAGCAGCTGCCCTACAGTGCCCGTCTGCCTCTGTAGTCAGCTAAATAATTAATCGCATCCTCTACGCTGTTTCAGAAGCAAATTGGGCCTGGAGGCTCCTTCATCTCTCCTGAACATCTCCACTGAGGACTCTGAGATGGAGACCTGAGTTTCTGCTTTATGTAACAGCTAATCTGTACCTTTTTTAAAGAAAGCTGGTAATGTGGTACCTTTGGTGTCATGTTTTACCAATCTGACCGGGACCTGCAGAATTCAGCCTTGCTCTACAAAAGCTCTGAAGTCCACCAACCAGCCCTGCGGTTACAGAGCCCCTGGGATGCAGGCACCTGAGCCCACCTGTCCACTCTCTCCTGAGCTGTGTGTGAGGAGGAGAAGCCAAGTGTGAGAAGTTTTAGTTTCTTCCCCTTCCATACAGCACAAGCCATTCCAAAGGCAGCCATGGCCCTCACAGACCCTCCTGGCCAACAAACTTCAATCTTGAAGGCTAAAAAAAATGCATGAAAATGAGAGCTACACATGGGCAAGCACTTGCCCCACCTTGTAACATCACTTGTCAGCATCTTCTAATCTGATCCCAGGCTGCAGAAGGTTGCAGCTCAGCTGGTAAATTACTGGGTACCATTAGAGTGATATTATAAAGCAAGGAACAAAATAATTGTTCAAGTAGCAAAAAGACCTGGCTTTGCCCTGGGGTGGGGAGGCACATTGGGACAGTCTCCAGCGCCAGGCCATTTTTAGCTAAAGTAATCACAAATGCAATTAACTTCTTAGCTGACTTGGCTACAAAGAGGGAAAGGCTTCGTATGATAAGCAGCGCTTGTTATTACTCCACTGTGGAATTTATTCTAGAAGTAATACACTGTGTTTTGCCAGCATCTGACAGCAAACCCAGTAACATGAAAGTGGAGAGTTAAGGTATGTGTAAATTCACTGGGTTTGTTTCCTGGCTTCTGCAGTTTACTGGGCAGAAACCATTAAGGTACATTTTACAACGTGCACACTGGGTGGATGCACCCATTCAAGAAGCCTCCCAGTTGTTTCAGTCTCCCAGAAGAGACTGCAAAGCCACCCCCCTAGCCTGAAGAGCCCTGCTTTCTTTGCTGCCTAGCCTCCTGCACCCCCTGTATAGATTTGATTTTGGAACTCTGACCAGAGAATATTTACCAGCTATTGATTCAACAAAGTTCAGCCACTTGCAAACGTTTCATTCTGTTACTTAAGTGTTGCCAAACTCCCAGAACTTGGTCAAAACACAAGTGATTTACACTTGGGTATTAAGAGGTATGTCCAGGGCTGATCTCAGTTGAAAGCTGGGCCATGCAGCAGGCTCATTCTGGCTGAGCTTTCTTTTCAGAATAGAAGCTAGAATCATAAACTCACAGACTGGTTGGGGTGGGAAGGGACCTTCAAAGCTCATCTGGTCCAACCCCCCTGCACTGAGCAGGGACATCTGCAACTAGAGCAGGGTGCTCAGAGTCCTGGCCAACCTCACCTGGGATGGTTCCAGGGAGGGGGATTGACCACTTCTCTGGGCAGCCTGGGCCAGGGTCCCACCAAGCTCAGTGTAAAAGTTTTATTCCTTCTCTCCAGTCTAATTCTCCCTCTTTTTGTTTCAACCCATCATCCCTTGTCCTGTCCCAACAGGCCCTGCTCAAAAGTCTGTCCCCATCTTTCTGACAGGCTCCTTGAACCACTGAAAGGCCACAAGTAACTGCAAGAAGGCCAAAACTCAAAGAAAGAGAACCTTAATTTGACACAGTGGTTTTGCTGCATCTTCCATGGGAGGAAAGTCACCCACATCTTCAGATCTAACCAAGCAACAGTTAGGGGACTGCTGTTTCTTCCTTGTGCAGAACACCCTGCGCTGCCGTCACAGACTGTGCCTAGAGAGGCTGATTGGTTTGGGGAGAGCACCGCTTTGGTTCTGTGCTTACCTGTAAACCACCACAGGGATCCTCTTCCACGACCTGAACGAAGCCACGTTCTCTAGCTCCTTATCGGTGATCCAGACAGGGACCAGCAGCTTCTGGGGATAACTGGAACAAAGCCTGGAAAAAAAGAAAGCACGAAGGCAAGATGAGGACTTGGATGTGAAAAATCTGCAGCAGAGAAGCTGTGCAGAGAGGTCAGGAGCAGCTCACATTTCCCCAAACTCAGCATGCAGGACTTCGGCTTTTCCTCCTCACATCTGTCTCAGTACAGTCTCAACGTGGGAAAAGGGACTCAATGCTGTCAGGAAAGAGCCAAGAGAAAAGGGCTTCCTTTCACCTCAGGCCTCACTTCCAGCCCATAAATACCCCAATACTTCCCAAGGATGCCTTTGGAACATCCTCTGGATTTAAGAATTCACAAGGGTTTAGAGGAATAGTCACTAATTCACGTGGGATTTTACTTTTCTTGTTAGACTTACAGTAGCTGTGTGTGATCCTGGGTTTGGTGAATGATGAGCTGCCACTTTCTGCCTTGCAGAAAAAAGTCACCACTGGTAAGCTTAACACATTTAAACATAAGGGGAGATTCAGACTGGAGAGAAGGAAGAAATTTTTGACACTAAGGGTGGTGAGACGCTGGCCCATGTTGCCCAGAAAGGTGGTTGATGCCCCATCCCTGGAACCATCCCAGGTGAGGTTGGCCAGGGCTCAAGCAACCTGCTCTAGTTGCAGATTCCCTGCTCAGTGCAGGGGGCTGGGACCAGATGAGCTTTCAAGGTCCCTTTCAACCCACGCCAGTCTGTGATTCTACATTTCTCTGCAGTGAAGACATAACTGTGCCCAGAAAAATGGCACTGGTGATTTGGTGTTTGCTACAACAAAATGACATAAGGAGAAGTAAAGGAGTAACTTGTTTGGTGAGGTGCCAGAAATCAGATTCCCAATACACCTCTGAGCACCTGCCAGCAGTGAGAGGAATGTGATGGGCAAGTCCCTGCCAACCTGGTCCCCTGGGGAAGAAACTCACAATGTGCACAGCTAGTGGGGGGGGGGGGGCACACACTCAACTCTTTAACAGTACCAAGGAAGCCCCACACCTGAGTGAACCTGAAGTGTAAAGCAATTCAGCTGGAAATTCAGTTGGTGGGAGTGGGAAAGATGGGAAGAAGCAACAAGATACTTAAGTCCTGAGAAAAATGGTAAAAACCCAAGTGTAAGTACATTATCAGCAGGGCAAGAGGGGAGCCAAGGGAAAGAGGGGGACAACCTCACACAGTGCTGGGGAGAAGGGGAGAAAGCAATATGAGAAAAATGAATCACAGGTAAAAATTCACAAGCACAGGGGCATCAGCTGAGGCAAACATTGGACAGGGTAAGAAACATCAGAGAGCAGCTCTAGCTCTGGGCTATAACCCACACCATCTGGAAGGAATCCTTCAGGGCAGATGGGAGGCAAACTGAGGGGGGTGAAACTTTCCAGGGGTGAGCTCCAGAGGGTAGCCCAGTGTTCCTGAGTCCAGGCTATCCCAGCTGCCAGCAACAGACACGATACAGCCCTTAGTATAATTTAGTTTGTGGTGCTAGTGAGGAGCTGCCTGCCACGTTAGAAGATGGCACTTCGCAGTGTCTAGACAGTGTCTCAAAGCCGCAGGCAGAAAGCAAGGTCAGTCTACAGCATAAAACCAACAGGGTGAGGAAGAGGAATCCAAGAAGCAAAATTAAAGCTGTCAGGTAAGAAGCTGAAGACCAGGAAGTCTGTAGTAGGATGTCTAGGCTCTGACATCTCTGAAATGCCTCAGATTCCATGTGTAAAATTGGTCAGGAAATTAGAGAAGGATTGAAGTGTGACTGAGAATAAAGGTATGTGGAAGAGGGTTAGCACCTGTTAAGATCTGGAGGAGCTTTTGGAATAGCTGAGTCTACACAGGAATGGGCTTCTCTGAAATGAAAACAGAACCAGTTCCCTGGCGCTTCAGGAGACATTAAAGGAGATGCCTTAAACCAGAAACTGGGGAGAGTCAGTACAGGAGAGGTTCAGAAGCACACCTTCTAAGAGTTAAGCCACTAAAACTCTCTTGTCTTAGGAAAACACTAAGGAAGAATTCAACAAAGTTCAGGTATGAAACAGCACAGCCTCAAAAAGTTAAGCCAAATTTAAGGAGAGTGCAAAAACCGGACAATGAGGTCAAGACAAACAGACCAGTGCTGTAAGCAGAGGAACTGAAAAGCCAGGATGAATAGGTGTGTTGAGTAACAACATCTTATAAACTTGATACAATGAAATTTATGAGAGGTATCCTAAATTTCAGAATACAAGCTACTGTAGGAATGCTGCAATAGGTTGAGCTAGTGAACAATGTGTGCTATGTTCCAGGAAAACGTGAAGGGAAAAGCGTGAGGCTGAGGGTTCCCAGCATCCACAAGCAATGCAGAACGTGCACGGATGCACATCCCAAGCCTAAAGAGAACTGGGACAGTGCTGACAGGATATGCTACCAACCACAGGAGCCACAGTAACAACATCCACAGGTGCTGGAGGAGATGCAGAAAGGCTGTGAGGGCAGGAACCGTCATGGGCATTTGTGTGGTTTCCACATAAAACACATTAAAGCATCACAATAATTCAGGAGAGAAAGGCGACCTTTCCAGACGCAATCAGCTGCTTCTTGGTGCTACCAGCCAAATAATACAAACGTATGGAATTCTTCCTTTGGCCCTAAGCTGCTCCAGAACAGAACAACTGAAAACTCACTTGGTTACGGTATTCATCACACAGCAGAATTCAATACTATTTTTAAAGGGAATAAGCCTCGCATAACAGTAATAGTGAGGTGTGGAAAAGGAGGAGGGGGGAAAAAAAAGCTTGGAGATGGTATGATGGTTCTTTGAACGTGCTATTTGATGGTAAAATGCATCACAAAGATCAGAAAGAGCTGGCAGAGTTAAACAGTGAACAAAAGGATTTTAGAAATAAAAAGACATCCTTCAAAGAAGGGAAACGTCTCCCAGGGACACGAAAGACGCAAATGTGCAACTGAATTTAAAAAATGGCAACAACAAAACAGTAAAAATGAGACAGGTCGTGCAGTTTTTGAGAAATGACCTGTTAAAAGATTAAAGCTCTGAAGACCTTTTGCAAACATCTTGGAGGTATCAGCCTGTGACTGAAACTGGAGGTCGAACAGATCAGCAAGGTCATGGCAGCAAATCAGAACTGCTTGTGCTGGTGTTCAGCAGAAGAGCCCACGAAGGAGCTGCCAGACCAGGCTGTTTTACAAGGGACAGGGCATGAGACAAGATCACCGTGGAAACTTATTCAGGGGAAGTTTTAGAACAAACTGCTAGGAACAAGGAGTAACTAATCACCAGGACTAGATAGTGCCCCACATTTCTACAGCAAGCCAAAGGTGCAGGTGAATGATTAACGGAGATGTGTGAGCTATTGCTGACATTGGCTTGGGCACCAGAGGAATGAAAGGTGGCAAACACGGTATCAGTTTGGGAAAAAAAGGGCTCTGAGGGTGAACGTGGGAAACCCTGGAGCCTGACTCCTGTACAAAGCAACGGGCTGTCCTGTTACAGGTGGTGCAAGGGTAAATACAGCACACTTGGGAAGAGTCAACATGGCTTTTGTGGAGGAAGGTCATGCATCACCTATGTAGAGTTTGCTGGAAACATCACTGAGGCAGCAGGTACAACTTGTGTGGACGACTGGGAGTGGATTTTCTGGAAGGGTTGTTTTGAATTGTGTTTCCCTCTTTTTTTTTTTTGTACAGAACTCCAATGGTCATTTTCCACCAGAAAGGGAATACAAAGGAGAACCATCCTTGTCCCTGTGTTGTGCAATAAGCTCACGTGTCACGTGAAAAGCAGTGAACAGCAGCGACGCAACGTGGGCTGTGGAGGGATGGCCTGAAACACTCCTAGGAGCCTGCTGACCCAGAGCACAGGGTGAGCCACTTTTGAAATTGTGAGGTTTGATTGCAGAAAGATGTGGCTACAACACCACAAACACCTCCAAATGGCACAGCCACACCTCTGGAAGGACCGAGGAAGTGTCTCCTTACCATGAAGGTAACAACCAGTCCAGTGAGAGAGATCCTCTCTCACAAGCTGCAAATCCATGGGGTTTATTGCTAATGGTCTTCATAGACTTATTGTCTACAGGTTTGCATGGCAAATAAGGACAAAGAAGAGCAATTATCCCTTTTCCAAAGAAAGCTAAGGGTAGTACTGAAGTTTGTAAAGAATTGTAACAAAATAAGACAAAATACAAACTGAGTGCTTGCAGAAACGAGCGGGAAACATCAGCTGTCTAAACCAGTAAAACAGAACTCCAGCCAGCTTTTATCCTTGAGACAAAAATAAATAAAGCCACAACTGTAAAAAGATCAAAGCTAAAAACCTAACATCAACACTGAAGGAAAGGTGAGTGGGTTTTTTTTTTTTTCTTCTGACAGAACTACATGTGCACCAAACCCACCAGTGCTACGGCCAGGATGAAATACCTCCTATCTCAGGCAGCCCAGGCTCACCAGATGGGGGGAACGCAGGATGTGTCCATTTCTCTGGGTGTACAGATCACTGGAGATGTGAGAGCCACGCAGAGATCGTGAACTAATTTTATTATCATTGTATGCTGAAATAGGATAGTTTTATCAAGACCGAAGGAGTGGTTATTATATCCTTGTATTGCTCTAATTTTATGATGGCTGTCGCCAGGAAGAAGATAATAGTTTCCAGATAAGGACATCTCAGAACAGACTTGAAAGACAACGAACAAAGCCATTACCTTGGAGTATCCTGTCTTGAACAACACTGTTTTGCCAATGCTGGGAAATAAAAGATAAAAGGACTATAAACAGTTAAAAAGTAACCCGATTCCTGTGAATAGAGGCAGGTGGTAATGATCAAAAGCCAAGGCAGGATTTAAAGACACACTCCCCGAAGCAGCAAGAGAGAACTGGTTTCTGGGTTGCACAAGCAAATTACACCACCTTTGAGATCTCAATGCGTGCAGGAAGCTGTGACCTGCCCGGATCCCCAGGTAGGAGCTCAGCAGATGGAGGAAAGCAAACCCAGGCCTGCAGCCAGCTTGCTGCTGAGGTTTGTTTCAAGTTCTTTCTTCCCTGGTTTGGTTGGAAATAAAACATCTGTCTTTAGAGAAGTTGGTTAATTACTGTGTGTTACTGGCCAGGAAGTGAAACACAGATGGTCAATTAAGTTGAACTTTCTGAACTAGTCAGGGGGAACCACATCCCAAAAATCTAGCAGTGGAGAAAGCCTGACTGCTCTCTAAGACTCTACCTGGAGCAGGGACCTACAGGTCGTGCACTCCAAACCCAAGCAGCTCAGGAAAATGATTTTATTCGATATCCTTGAATAAATTCTGCAAATGTCATCAAAGTCAGGCTGATAGTCCAAGAGCAATGATGCCGTGGGTATGGCCAAGCAGGAACTGGAAATCAACCCCCAGATCTAGAGTTTGCTGCCTGGATTCTTGTGGAAGACAGAGAGAAACAGGCAGCAAACTGCAAAACTCCACCAGCGTTTCCCCAGGCCACTGTGCCTGAGGCTTCTCATGGTCTCCATGAGAAACTGGTGACCTGGAAGTGTCTGAAATATAGGTGATGGGAATGCCTTTACTGGCCAAGACAGAGAAAAGACTGGGGAACACCAGTCGTTAAAGAAAAGGATTACAGAGACTGCAGAAATGAATGTCTGTCAAAGCTTAAAGTCCTGTTGGCCTAATGCCACCCCCTGCAATGAATGCAGCAGCGCTTCTCCAAGAGCTCCTGCACTCTTCTCCGGGAGTACCAGACAGGCTGGAATCACCAACATGCTGCTCAGAAACACCTTCCAGAGATCTCTCCTCCAAAGACCTGCTGGCGGGGGACCACCTCCAACATCCAAAATGCTCTAATGATGGGAGAACTCCCACCTCTCTGGGGATCCACCCCAGTGCAGCACCACACTCCTGGGGAAGGAATTTTTTCCCTCCCATGTCAGAAGAGTTTCACTCTGTTCCCTTTGTAAACACCATTCCAGCAGCTGTAGGCTACAAGCAGATCACCCTTTGGTCTCTTCAGCACCAGGCTGAACAAGCCTCGCTCATTCCCCAGACTTCTGAACATCCTGACAGGCCTCCACTGGCTCACACTCAGTTTCTCAACAGCACTGAATAGCTGCCTGACTTTCTGGAAACTTTGTCTCTAAAATGTTTGAAAGGAAAGCCACAATGACTGACCAGAAAGATGGACAGTTCCTTGAAGACTCCCAAACGTCTTAAGGATGAATTATAGCCACCACATTATAAAGTACCTGAGACAGCATTTACAATTGCTGCTAGCTCTGTTGTTTGGGCTGTATTCCTTCTCCAATTCCACAATGTGAAAGGCAGAAAGAAAGGGGATCTGGCTCAAATGATGATCTGCCAGAGGGTTGTCAAGGGCAGGAAGGAGGATTAACTGGAGTCTGACTCACCCATTGCTCTGCACGGGGATGGTGAAGGGAAAAAGGTAAGGAAAGAGGAGAGCGGGCAGAGCCTGGTGGTGAAAGACTCACTTGTAATTGTTGTTGATGTCAGAGACGCGCCAGACGTTCTGCAAGTCAAAGCCCATCCTCACCAGCTCCATCTCAAATCGGTATTTCACGTGGTCTCCTAGAGGAAGGGAGCACAGGACATTTACATTTCATTTCAGCAGAACTGATGAAATCTAAACATATTAGTGGCAGCTCCATAGCAACAACCAGAGAAGCTACAGGACAGCTGGAGGGTGGGGATCTTGCTTCGGAAGCCAACAAGACTTGTATCTCATGGGGGTTCCTCTGCTTATTTTGCCAAGTCAGATTACATCTCGGTCTCAGGGCACAGAGCAGCCTGGAAGCAGTCTTCTCACATCAGTGTGGGAGTGTTGGGGGGGTTAATTTAATCCATTCCTGCCCTTCTAACAGGGATGCCTTCCAAAGTGGATTGTCAGAAACCTCATAGCAGAGGAGTGCTGAGCACCCACCCCAGGCAGCTCCTCCTTCCAGACTGCTCTCGGAGGCTGACTCAGGGTTTGCTCTTACATTTTAGCCTCGCCTTACAAATACTGGATGACTTTGTTGCTTGAGTGTCAAATCTTGTTAATAAATAAATACTGCAAAGCTCCTCACATCATTCATATCCTGCAGCGACAGTTTCCACAGGTAAGTTTATTTATACTACAGAATAATACTTTCTAAAGGAAAGACAGCAAATAATCTCCCAATTGCTGGTGTCTGGGACATGGTAAAAACACAAAGTTTACTTTTTTCTCTACCAGCTTTGTTCTGATAGCTCTTTCAGCTGTACTATTCAACGCCATCCCTCCATCCCAAAACCTGTGTTTGGATCTCATTCAGGCTACTGCTTCTCCTCTAGTATCGGCACATTTGTAAGTCTAAAGACAGGTTTGTCACTCACTTTAATCCCCTTTTATTCATGATGACGCTGTTTATAAAGACAAAGCAACTGCGAGTGAACTTTGTGTTCCCAGAGGAGGGAAACTCCCAATCCACACGAGGGCACCACTGCAACTCTGCTTTTCTCTTTATGGATTCAACAACTCTATCTGTGCCCGTGTAAGGATGAGCCAGACACCTCCAAGACCTGACCAGGGGACTGTCTCGGCATCTCGAGGTGTTGGAGGAGAGATGCAGATGGACTCAGATTAATTATGCTGTCTCAAAGATGATGTTTACTATCCAGAGACAAGATTGCATTTCATTGTCATCATGGCAAGAGTACTAAAGTATGGGACAATTTCTTCATTCACAAGGAGAAAGGGAAAAGCTGCTTATGTGTTGCTGGCTCAGAATGCTCCTCACTGTGCTTATTGCTATTATTCCTTTTACTGTATTGATCCAGCCACATCTGGCCATCGGCTGGATCTCGAGGCCAGGCACAGGATGCCCCTCAGCAAGATGAACTTGGGCTATGGCTACAGCAAAGCTTAAGACAGAGGCAAACATCAGTTTATGAACAAGTTCAACTGCATTGCAGTGTTTCTGGAGAGAGAAGCAGGAAGATGACAGGCCAGGAGCTTACCTGGACGGCAGAGATGTGCGTGTTGATCCTCCTCATCAACACAGACTCCCAAGCACCACGCATGGTAGGCAAACGCAAAGAGGTCCTCAGGCTTAGCAGGGCGGGCGATGGCTCGATTCAGCCTCTTCAGCCATTCCTGGCACTGCTTAAAGGTGGAAAAATGGCACCTGCAAACCCAAATGCAAACCATCCTCAGCAGGTACATTCACCCAGTCAAGACAAGATGCACAGACAGGGAGCTCTGCTCCACTTAACTGGGAGAAGGAGCAAAGTGCCAAGTGTCAGTAACCTTGGCCATGAACAGCTCAATTCCAGTGGCAGCTGAGGGAGGCACCAGCGCTGATCACAGCAGCTGGCATGGAGTGGCATCTACCACCGAGCAATAAACCAGATACCTGATCACTTTGGAGTCCTTGCAGACGATGTGAAGCTGGAACATATCCCGACACTCCACGCTTTCCATCATCCTCAAAGGCACCTGCAAGGGACAGATGTAGGGCATGGCAAGATATACCACATGACACAGCAGCCCTGCCCGCCGGCCCCTTGCACACAGTCATGGCTTGATCAACAATCATGAGCTTCTAATTCCAACTCTGAGGTTTATGAAGCTTCATGACTCAGCGTAGAGCCTCCTTCAACCAGAACTATTCCGATTTCTATTTCTATTCTGTCCCTGGGCAGTCTCCCACCTGGGGCCAGTTACTGACTAAACTGCATCCAGACAAGCACAGGTAACGGAGCCAAACAAAAGCTGCAATAAAAGATGGCAAGCCAAGGCAGTGAGAGAAAGCCTCAGGCTCCCACTGTCTGACTCTCAGCTGCTGGTCTCCAGGTAGAAGGAGCCTCATTAAAACTGGCCTGCAAGAGACCTTAACATGTCTTAAACCTGCCAAGTTTAGTGCTTGAATTTAAAGAGAACAGCAAAAGACCTAATTATCATCCAGAGGAAAACCCCATCCACACACCAAACTGCAGCAGCAAAACAGCAACTGCACGACCAGCAGCAACGAGCAACAGCGTCTTTCAGGAGACACAGTTCCCACACTGCAGAAATGTTTACGCCTCAGCCCCGAAATACTGTGAGAGATGGTGGTTCCAGCAGCAGGAACAGGCAGATCCAGGCTTACATTGATCACAGAATCCTTGAATTTGATATGAAGCCGGTAGTTGGAGATGGCGATCACAGCATCATTTGCATGGCCGAGATACTCCACTCCCTCGCCCTGCAACACAGTGAATGGGACCTGGAAGGGAGACATCACTAATTCAAGATGCATGCAGAGTACTTTGTGCACCATAAATGCCAAGAGCCACTCTCCCGCCTGCCTCCGCAGCGCATCTCCTGCGGGAAATCATTCACAGCAACGTGCTCTTCGTGCACCAAGAGCAGGCAGCAGCACGAAACGGCACCAGTACCCATTGCCCAGCCCCACCAGATGGACCTTCTTCAAACCACCGAGCACTTCCCGATGCGTAGTTACACGCAGATGAGAGGTGTGACCACAAATGCTACATACACCAACCATGGTGAAGAGGCCCCAGCAATGCTGGGAGGGCTGGAACTGCTCTGCTGGGAGGCCAGGCTGGGAGAGTTGGAGGTGTTCAGCCTGGAGAGGAGAAGGCTCTGGGGAGGCCTTCTTGCGGCCTTTCAGCACTTGAAGGGGGTCTGTAAGAAAGCTGGAGAGGGACTTTTTATAAGGGCATGTAGTGATAGGATGAGGGGTGATGGCTTTAAACTGGAAGAGAGGAGATTTAGACTAGATGGAAGGAAAAGGTTTCTCATTGTAAGGAAGGTGAGACCCTGGCCCAGGTTGCCCAGAGAGGTGGTCACTGCCCCATCCCTGGCAACATCCCAGGTGAGGTTGGCCAGGGCTCTGAGCAACCTGCTCTAGTTGCAGATGTCCCTGCTCAGGGGGGTTGAAGCACATGAGCTTTAAAGGTCCCTTCCAACCTAAACCACTCATTCTATGATTAAAGTTACCTGTACTAGAATACTTTTTTTTTTTTTTTTTTTTTTTAAGTAAATCCAGCTAATGAAGTGTCTTTCTGTTTTTCCCCATCAGCCCAGACACGCCATAGGTATTTTTAAACCAGGGGATCCTGGCAGATGGCCAAGTTTGATTTTTCTTTTCTTGTATTAAAAAAAAATAAAGGCAGAACAGCCTAAAATTCACCAGGCCCCTTATTTCCTTAGCTAGGCAGACTCCTCCTTGTTCCCTGAATGCCACCTACACCAGGTGATGTTGGGAACCAATTATGCAAAAAAAAGAGTCACGAAGATTTATTATTTCAGCCAGAGCCCTTTACTTGGGAGACAGGGTGTCTGATGAAACAATTCATTACCCTGTAATTAGTACCAGTCAGACCACCTTGTCTTTCTCAGTTGTTTCTGTGACTGTGGGTATGTGCTGTCTAAAAATTGAATTTCCTGGGTTTCAGACTTCATGTGCAAGTGACAATTGCACTAAAAACTTCTCCCTGACGTTACCTGTACAAAAATAAAAACCTTAGGCTGGCATCTATCTGAATAGCCTTGGAAAATGTTCAGTATTTGGCATTAAGAGAATATACTCTCTATTTCTGCAGTTTATTTATGCACGCTTGCCAGAGCTGTTTTTAGTTGGCATGTGTTTCTTCTGCTTACGTGGCTCTTTCACACAACGACAGAAGGGAGACAGATTAGAAACGGGGATGGGAAAACTGCAAGAACCGACAGAGGGAAATCCTGGAATAAACTGACAGGTGCCTGAACACAGCTTGTTATCAAGCCGACGGTGTCCTTTTAGACTTCACTTGGAGAATAACTATTTACTGAATGCAAAGCACTCTTTGGGAGGGGAGAACTTTATGGTTCTCCATGCAGAAGGCTAAAGCAGGTTCTGCTCTTCCCCAGGTAGTCTGAGCTCTGAGTTGCTTCAGAGGCTTCACCAGCTACAGAGCTGCAGCCCTGGCCCCATGCAACTCCCCAGCCCACGTTCGCCCCTTCGAGTCAATCCTCCCGTTGCCACATTTCAGCCTTTGCTTTTACCAGCACCAAGGCGACGCCAATCACAGAGCAAACTCAAATACTGCAGCAGGGAGAGATAGAACATGAGCCTGGCTCCAGCCCAAGAAGGAGGATGTCGAGCTCTGGGACAAGGTGTCAGTGGACTATGTTAAAGGAAGCAACAAGCACCCAGAGGCTCCCTCCACTCAGAATACTGTGTGTGCTGAACAGCAGCAGCACCCGGGGCTCTTTCAAGGGCCTTTTGGCAGCAGGAGGCTGGCACCATATGGAGGTTTCTCTTTCCAGCAGCTCTGCAGCAGTAAAACGCCAGGAGCCATGTGCACTAGGGGCCAGATCAGCCACTGCAACTGCACCCTATGGCTACACCGAGCCCTGATATTCAATCTATTCCAGAAAACATCTACCTGCTGCAGAGCGCTATGCAGGCAGCGTCACCATTCCTGGCTGTCAGCGCAGGCAGAGGACAGGGAATACCCAGGATGGCTGTGTATTGCATCATGCTCCGGCCATATTTCCAAGCAGCAGATGCGATGCTGCACAAATCGCAGTGTCTTGGCAGGACCGGGAAGGCAGGGCCAGGACGTACGGAGCTGCCGTCAGCAGCCTCCACGCACGCGGAAGGACCCGCCGGTCCGAACGTGACCGACAGCACCGGCCAGCCCCACGGCCTCCAGAACACGTCTCCAGTCCCAGATTGGAGAACTGCTCTCAGGGTTCACACAACCAGAGCCGAGCCTGACGCATCTCAGAGCTGGGCTGGTTTTCTTACTTCCTTACCTGCAGTGACTCTTCCTCCTTTACAAGCTCTTTCGGGGGGAACAAGTCCTTGGCCTGGATGTACTCCAAACTGGGAGGGCCTTCCTCGCCCTGCATTGCAAACAAAACACACACTGAGACAGGCCTCAGACAGAACATGGTATGAAAAGCCAAAACTCAAAGCTGCTGGATACTCCTGGCAACCCAACACCTTGGGGATCCCCTTGACCTGTGCATGGAAACACCTGTTCTGCCTCCGGACCACATGCCCTGCATTGCAGGACCCCCACGGTTCCTCTGGCTGCTGCAGAATACCCAGAGCACAGTGGAAGACTGAAGCAGGTCTCTGAGTCTTCTCTCTTCCAACTGCATGGTATTTGAAAAGCCAAGCAGATACACCTTGATCACGCACAGGATTCTGGACTGATGGGACAGTAATTTGTCATGTCAACTGTTAGCCCATTACCTTCACTATGGCACCACAGCAGAAACACTGTAACACAAAGGGTTTCCATCTACAGTCCACCTGTGACCTACTCTTTCTCCTCCTGTGTTCATAAGGATTCTTTCTTTTAGGAGTTTTCATTTTCATTCTTAGCCCAAAGAAATCTGGGAAGAGCCTGAAGCTTTTTGAGAATATGCAAGTGTGAAACAGAACCCTGTAACAACCCCATCTAAGCACACCCTGTTCACAGCATGCGTCGACTGGTGACAGCACCCAAGCAGGACATTCACCCTCAGGGCAGCTGAACATGGCTGACCTCGAAAGCCCACGGAGACCTCAGAGAAGTGGTCCGAGAGGACACACGGAGCCTGGACATGTCATTCTTGGAAAAGTGAAGAGTGTCTCAGTTTGGGACCTGTGAATCTTCACTCATGAAATCTCAGTCCCAGGTTTCACCAATCCTCACCCCACACTCTGTCCAACCAGCAGTTTGCTGTAGGAGCAAGCAGCACCCAGACACTCAGCTGGGGATGCTCACTGCTAGGAGCCCAGGACAGTGTTAATTCCACATGGATGTGGTGTGGGAACATTTTCTTCAGAACGCCTCTTGCTCTCTAATGATAGCTCCTCTAGGCTGCAGCATTTATTAGGAAATACTCTCTTCTGTAGGCATTAAATAATCTTTTAAAATTAAATATCTTTCTGGGTAAGTCACCCAAGCCAGAACCCCAAATTTCAATCTGAAGAAAGGAGAATCAAACCCCAAAGCCTTGGTTACATTTAAAATAAAGCCGAATCCCCTTTATGCTGCTGAAAGCTGCTTGAGTCTCAGCACCCACAGGTACAGCCCAGCCTGAAGCACTCCCTGGACCTCAGACTGGGGCAGCAAGATCCCACAGATCCCACCTCCTCCCTGGGTCCAAGGGTATCTGTGCTCAGGATGCCTTTAGACAGCATAAAACTCATCATCAACCCCAGACGGAGGCACAGGGCCCTGCCCCTCCTTCACCCTCTCACCAGGTCCCTGTGTGAGGGACACGGGGCACAACACCGGCTCCAGTGGCCTCCAGTTACTGGAGACCATGGGGGGCTCAGGGGCCTCTCCTGCTGGCGGCTTGCTCCGAGGCTGAGGCAGTAGCCCAGGAGAGCACAAAGGGAAGGTGTGTGCCTCTGAGGCGGTGCGGCAGCCAGGGAGCAGAGATCCTCTCCCACCACCACTGTGCAGCTCACAAAGAAATCCCAGTGAGCAGCAGAAACTGGAACAGGGCAGCTGGAGCTCTCCACAGGCCTGGGTGTCCTTGAGTCCCTCCTCACCTGCAGCATGGGACAGGCAGGAGGCTGAGCATCTCCTCCTGCCACAGCCCTGTCCCAGGGTATCAGCAGGGTGGGGGATTCAGGACCCCATGCTCTTCACAAGCCAGCCATCCCCTAAAGCCCTCAGAGCCCCTTTGACCACAAGTCCTTCTGAGGGAGGGAGCTTCCTGCAGGAAGGGGCATTGGATCTCCCCTGAGCAAGAAAACTCCTGTCCCCAAAGGTATGGAAGACACAAAACTCGGGACTCCCTCCCATTACACCCACCATCCTGGCAGCATCAGCACAGGAGGGGTCCTTGCAGACCTCCCCCTGCCATCCACTGCAGCCATGGGGGAGCGTAGAGCTCCCCTGGGCTCGGCCGCTCTCACACGGTAATTTTCCAGCTCCAGGCTAGGACCGGCCAGAGCCTGTGTGGCACAGCAAGCTCACCGGGGCCTTCCGGCCAACTCACCCCACGGGGCCGGGCGCTGCTGTGCCCTTGGGCCCAGGCAGGGCAGCGGCGCAGCAGCGACAGGGGCCATGGTGACGTGGGAGGGAGGAGATGGGGATCCCCCCTTTGCTTTGCAGGGGGTGGCACGTCAGGCCAGGCAGATCCAGGGCAGGTGGATCCACGCACTGCCTGGCCTCAAGGACAGGGCTGATCCGAGGCAGCCAGCTCGGCATGGGAGCCGGAGAGAGGAGCAGGCTTAGAGCACGAAGGAGAGGAGAGGCACGGCGGGGAGAAAAAGCAGCACTTACAAAGCAGTTGAGCATGGAGCAGGAGACACGGCCTGGCAGACTCATGTTCATTTCCCGAGGCGGCAGCTGGGCCGGGAAGGCACAAGCAGCATCTCCTTCCTCTGGCGCTCTGCTGCTGCCGGCAGCGGCTCCGAAAGCGTCTGGCCGGGATTGCCGCAGCCGCCCCGCTCCGCCGCCAAGGGCAGGAGCATCCCTGCCGCCGGTGCCCGGAGCAGGTGCCCGCCGCTGCCGCCGCTGCCGCTCGATGCCGCTGACAATGGAGGGAGGGAGGGCGGAGGACAACCAGACTCCACCTACCTCCGAAGGCCGCCGAGCACGGCTCTGCCATCTAAGTGTCTCCCTGACAGGCGAGACAGAAAATGGAGAGACGGATGGAGGAATCACCCCTCCTCTCATAGACACAGAGCCGGCAGACGAGGGGATGCCAACGACGCAGCCCTGTCCTCACCGAGTCACCAAGCAGAGCGGCTTGCCGGGAGATGCCGTCCGGCCCGTGGTCCTCCACCAGCACCGGCCTCGTGTCAGGAACAATAGCGGTGAGGATGCTTTGAGCCCCGGCACTGAGCCCTCCACCCCGGCTGATGCATCTGGATGCTCAGCCAGGAGCCTCCTGCTGCGAACCTTTGCCTGTGATCCTCCCGCCAGCCTGGCGGCCACCCACACTCTAGCATTGTTTTGGTTGGAAGAGACCGTTCAGATCACCGAGTCCAACCGTTAACCCAGCACTGCCAGGGCACCACTAAACCATGTCCCTCAGCACCACATCTCCACGGCTTTGAAACCCCTCCAGGGATCATGGGGACTCCACCACTGCCCTGGGCAGCCTGGGCCAGGCCTGGACAGCCCTCGTGGGGAAGATATTTTCCTTCATATCCAACCTAAACCTCCCCTGGTGCAACTTGAGGCTGTTTCCTCTTGTCCTGTTGCTTGTTCCTTGGGAGAAGAGACCAACGCCATCTGGCTCCAACCTCTTGTCAGGAGCTGTCAAGAGCCAGAAGGTCTCCCCTGAGCCTCCTTTGCTCCAGGCTGAACAACCCCAGGTCCCTCAGCTGTTTCTCACCACACTTGTGCTCTAGAACCTTCACCAGCTTCACTGCCTTTTCTCTGGACATGCTCCAGCCCTTCAATGTCCTTCTTGGAGTGAGGGGCCCAAACCTGAACGCAGGATTCCAAGTGTGTCCTCACCACTGCTGAAGGAAATCCCTCAGGTGCAGGAAATAATGTGGGGTGAACACCCAGCTCCACACCCCCAGCCCCCCAGGAGCTGACTTTTACTACTTGTTTGTCAACTCCAGGAGCAAACATCAAGCTGATCAGGTCACAGCCCATCCCAGAAGCTATGGGACAGCAGCATCCTGGGCAACACCACCTCTATTTCTACCACAGTTGCTGCTCTGCCCTCCACCTCACACCACTGAGCCAGAGCAAGGATCTTTCTTAAAATAAAAAATTAAAACAGGGCCCTTCATTAATCCTCCATGGCCCAGGTTCAAATGGGTATGATTTGCTCAAATCATACCAGTTTTTTTTGCTCCTGGACCATCAAAACAGAGCACAGCCAGTAGCTATTAAGCTCCTATTAGATGTAGTTGCCTTAAAGACACCACAGACTTCTCTACCTAAAACAATACCAACAGCATCTCAAAACTTTTTTCTCAAGTAAGAGAAAAGATTTGGGCATTTCTCCACAAAATAGTTAAGGGTTAAATTATTCTGAGCTGCTTTGACCAAGGGACAGCTTTGCAATACCCAGACCTGCTGCCCGTTGTCACTGCAGGGCAGCAGTGCCCAGGCAAAAAGCCAAGCCCAGTGAGCTCTCTTGCTGAGAAAACAAACCCCCAGTCTACCCCAGACACCACACAGGGTTCACTATTCAGCATAAAAGCCCTAAAAGAAAATGTGACCACACCTGAAGATAGGCCATGAAGTCCCATTACCACGTTGGCTCCGTCCCGCTCCACCGCTGAGGTGGTGGGTGAATATCAGGTGTTGCCCAGCCTCGGGGGCACCCCCAAACCAAAATGCATTTGTGTTACATACAAAGTCAACGCAACGAGAACGGGGGGTTATGGACGAGGTTACGGATTTGTCTTGGTCAATTCTGAGTGGCAGGAGAGGTGTCCTGTTCCCCACAGGTTCTCCTCTGGGGTGAATGCCAGAGGTATGCTGAGAAACCAGAGCAGCAAAAGGCAGAAGGAACATTTTATACCAGAAAGAAAGCATAGCTATAAAAACTGTACAATTAATTTTATTTTTTCCCTGACACCTATCAGGACAAAAGCAGCAAAGCACCTCTGGTGGCAGCTGAGGCACAGAAGACTCAGGCTATTTAAGATGTTAAGTGCATTCTGCACCTGAACAGTGTTTATAAAACACAAAACTCCACACAAGTTGGTAAGAGCTCTGCTCTGACCCACGGCGAGATTTTTAGGACCAGCGCTCAGTGCAGGCCCTGGCACAGGGACCATTTCCAGCTCAAGTTGCAGAAGGACCTTTGTAACCCTAAGCTGCAGCTGCGCAGAGTTAAAAGGTTGCTCTTCAGATCATTAGTTTGAATTTCCAACCTAAGCTGACCTGAATATCCACAAATAGATCTTCTCCCGCTTTCACTGACATATTTTTGAACTTTTAGCATTAGAAAAAGATTCACACGTAGCTTGGAAACTTCTGCCCAAAAGTGGGCCTGGTGCAGAACAGACCTTGCCCTGAAGTTCAGCCGCATCTCTGAGGCTCACAGAGCTTCAGGAGGACACCATATTCAAACCCTGTCGCTTTCACCTCTTCCTCCAACAATTCACAAAATACCTGCTCTCATTTCCATCCAATCAACCTGCTGGGGACAGGAGTGGTGGCAGCGAGACCACCCGGTGCCACGCAGCCTGGGTGGCCAGGCAGAGGAACGCCAAGCACTTGCAGCCCTCATTTAGCTGGCTTAGCTGGAGGGATTTCCGAAATGCCACCTCAGATGCCTCCCCAGCTGAGCAGCTGGTATTTGTTCTGTTATCACTAACCACCATCAGACCAAACGAGGAAGACAAGGTTATTTTCACCAACCAGGCTTCTCTGAGTGTTGTGTGTATGTGCAATCATGCAGGAGGAGAGAGAAACCTCCCTCATTTTGTCCCAACCACAACAACCCTAAAGGTTTCACGTGCCCTGAAGAAGCAAGGAGCTGAATATGACACAGGCAGCAGGTTCTTAAGGCTGGTTTGCAGTAATTAACCCTTTTTTCTGTTCATGTTGAAAGTGGCTCTCTTCTGTACTGCTCCTCCCACCCCTCCACACATCCCAGCTTGCACCCTCTCTTTAAGGTCCCAGAAGGGGTTTGGAGGCTCTGAGATAGCACAGTGCCTGGCAAAGATAGTGATCAAGGGGCCATCCTGCAGCCTCCAAAGGAGCCTATATTCCTTACAGAAACATGTCTGCAAGCACCAGGAGCCCAGCCTGCAGCTGGGGTTCAGAGGGATGAGCTGCCACCTGGTCCCACACGCCCAGGGAATCCATCCTGGGAGCACAGGACAGCCAACAAGATGCTGAAATCTCTCTCAGGACCTGGAGCACATCAACATCCTGACCTGCAGCTTTTTGTCAGCAGCTAGTCTGGCTTTCTGCAAGATGGGGAAGGCTGGTTCAAACAGCAGCTAACACCCACCCTGCTGGGTCACAGCTGATGCCTCTCTGTGAGTCTGAAGCTCAATCTCTCCACTTCAAAATACAACAGAGATCCTCAGAGGGCTTGAATGACACAGAAATACTGGAGGAGCCTAAAGCCCTTGTGCCAGCAGAGCCAACCACTCACAGAACAGTGGAAGCAAGGAGACAAAGGATGAGAAAAGGAAAACTGGTCCTGTCTACTGTAGGAAGGTGCTCCCACCAGTGCACTGGACTCAGACTTGTGAGCACAGGCACACCCTTCCTAACCCTGACACATCTTTATCCTCCATTTCTTTGTAGCAGCACAAGTAAAATGACTGTAAATAGTCTTTTATTAGGCAGATGGCACCACAGACTCACAGAATGGTTTGGGAAGGGACCTTTCAAGGTCATCTAGTCCAGCCCCCCTGCACTGAGCAGGGACATCTGCAACTAGAGCAGGTTGCTCAGAGCCCTGGCCAACCTCACCTGGGATGGTTCCAGGGATGGGGCAGTGACCACCTCTCTGGGCAACATGGGCCAGGGTCTCACCACCCTCAGCATAGAACATTTCTTCCTTCTCTCCAGTCGAAATCTCCCTCTTTTAGTTTCAACCCATCACCCCTTGTCCTGTCCCAACAGGCCCTGCTAAAAAGACTGTCCCCATCTTCCCAGTGTCCCCCCACTTCCATCTATTCTACATATTAAGGGTGGGCTTTTCATCACCATGACATGGTGCCTCACCCTGCAGACAGAGAAGAGGGTGAGCAAGGGGCTGTGGCCATGGATGGCAGAGATCTGAATCTGCAGCCCAGTCCCCTGGTAGCAGATCCATTGCACAGTCTGCCTTCATCTGCCTCCAGATGGAGAAAAACACCACAAAAACTGGCAGGAGGTGGTGACTGTCCTGGGAAAGTACTCCCAGGACAACAGAAGCGAATCATTAAGAGCTGGGGCAGGTCTGCTTGACAGCCCGAGGCTCTGGCAGTCACTGAGCCCTCACTGGCTACTGGGGGCTGAGATGCTCCCAGCACCAGAGGTGTCATCAGATTATATCTGCCCAGGTCTGAATATTTTTGATGAAGATCAAGGTAGGAACAGATTATCTACAGCTTTTTACAGGTAAGGAAGGGAAGGAAGAGACTTTTATCACTTACCTCATCCTAGAAGCTCAAATTTATCCTCTTTCTGCTTAGCAGGTACCTATACCAGGGCAAGATGAACTGCCCTCAGACATGTGTTTCTATTTCTACCCACTGCTGAGGCAGGGGATCGAGGTGAGCTGATGCGGAGGGCTGACTAGCTGTGGTCAAAGGGACTTCTTGTTCTGCCTCTTCCACTTTTATTGCATGAAGGACATCTTTGTTACAGGTTCATCTACAAAAATAGTTCATTTCCTCAAAGCTTAAGGAGGTCCTTGGGTGAACAGAAAGGCTGCTAAGCCACTGAGGGGGCCTCCTAGAAATAAACCCCTAAACTTGTGTGAAGTTCCTACTTTATACAGAGTATGAGGACTAGGATAGTGAGTGCCATCTTTTCATCTTTAGAGGATGACAGAAGAGCTCATAGATCTGCAATACTGCACTGAACACTTGTTCAGAAAGCTGCCCAGAATGAGCATGTAACAGAAACATAAAGCAAGGAGTCTTTGAGAAGAGAGATGTAAGGATCATAGAAACATCTAGGTTGGAAAAGGCCTTCAGGGTCATCAAGTCAAGGAAACAAGTCAAAGGCTGTCAACTTCATACACCAGCAAGAGGGGGCAAGGGATGGTTGACCTGCAAAACCCCACTTAGACCAACAGTCATGGTCGCCTCTAAAGGGTATGAGCTATCGTGGAAATCCAGATGCCTACAGTCCCAGTGTCCCCCGCAGTAAGAAGAGGGAATGCTGCTGTGGGAGGTGGGGACCATGTGGCAAGGTCTGAGTGCCGAGCTGCCGGCGCAGCAGCACAACAGCTTGCACTAACTTACCTGCCAGCTTGGTTTTAAGTAACATATTAAGGTACCGGGTGCTTGTTAGGACTTCCATTAGCCAGAGTTAAGAATTAAACCACCACTAATGCTGTCTGCAAGGTCGTTCTCAGCAGCAGCTAGTCTTTGGGGAAGGAATGAGAAGAGTCGTCTTACAAGCAAAGCAAAGCTCTTAATTCACACCACACCAAGAGCTGGTAGCAGCAGAAAGGGGAGAGCTGCTGGTGATCCACATCTGGGCTGCAGCTGAGTAAGGTAGAAGCTTTTAAGCATGACCTTGTTAACCAGAGGGCATCGGTGCTGTGCCCTCTGGCTGCAGCGATCACAGGTCATTAACTAGGTGCTCAGCATGCCTGCAGGGAGCAGGGTTTCCAGCCAAGCCTGCCAGCAGCTGGCTGAAGAAGTCCAGCCCTGAAACACCCATGGGTCAGCAGACAGCCCTGCAGATCATCCTGTTAACCAGCAACAGACCTCCAGCCCTGCCTGAAGACCTGCCTTTAACTCGAAGTCACAACTCTCCAGAGAGGTCACAAAAGGATTCAAAGGAGGTTGTCAAGAGTTTACATCAGCTCTCTACCTCCAACTGCTGACAGATGCTCAGGTAAGTAGGTGGAGGCAAGTGCTTATTTCTACAGCTTGCAATTAAAGTTTCCTTTCCATGGGAGACAAAAAGGCTAAAGTCTCTTCCCAAAACAGGGGGTGAGGGGGTGCTAATGAAGATTAAAATCCCATCAATCCTTCTCAGAAGGTTTTTTTGAAACTGTGATGTCATCTTCAGGTATTCATACGGAGCAGAAGACCCTCTTGTCTTGTAATCACAAGTGGTTACAACTAAGGTCAGGATAAGCATCTGCCAAGGCAGAGGAAAGCAGCAGAGTGAAAATCAAAAGCTTCCATGTGTGGATAAGGCCAAAGTTCCAGTCTACACACCTCAAAAAGGATACAGGTCCGGAGAGGGGTGTCAAGGATTAAAGATGCCTTCTCTAGAGAGAACTAAAAAGACCAGAGCTCTTCAGATGTCTAATGGGAAGATGACAGATCTACAAAACCCCAAAGGTATGCAGGTGCTCACAGGCAGCATCGCATTTCTCCTACTCCCAGTACAAGAACTGGGAACCACCAGCCAAAGCGACAGGGGACAGGTTCAAGAACAAGCAAGAGGGGCTACTCTGCACAACTTGGCAGCGCACCTTTTTCTGCCGCTACCTGTTGCAACTGCAAATCTTGACCCTGTTCTGAAAAGCATCTAGATTAATTCATGGAAGAAAAAAAGCTACCAAAGGCTCATGAAACATCCATGAATTCTTTGGATTACCAAGTCCCTGAGCTGCAGATCCTGACAGGTGAGGCCATACACTGGAGAGATGCTCCTCCCAGGCATTCAGCCATCCTTGGGGTATCTGACTAGGACCATGGACCCAGCCTGGCCTTTTCCAACTTACCTGGAGGGAATTTTGATGCATTTTCTACATGTTTATTCACTTTTTCTCCTTTCCATTCATATCTGGATACATCTGTATCACTCACATCAACCATAAAGAGAAGTTGTTGGGTTTTTACACTTCCAGCCTGACACCAGGGTAATTCCAACTCAAACTGTCAGATATATCAGGTTACAATAAGGGCATGTTCTCATCACTCCAAGCTCCTCAACCTGCAGCGTGGCAAGAAGCTCTTCCAACAGAAAGCACAGGAGATTTTGAGGCAAGACCAGGGAGTACGAGGACAGGGACTACACCAAAAATGCTGCGTGCACAACTACTAGAGCTGACAGTTCAACTAATGCAGAGAGCACATCTTTTCTATCTCAGGAGTTCACAGAATCACAGACTGTTAGGGATTGAAAGGACCTTGAAAGATCATCTTGTCCACCTGCCCTGCCAGAGCAGGATCACCTCGATCAATCAGGTCACACAGGAACGCATCCAAGTGGGTTTTGAATGTCTCCAGAGGAGACTCTGCAACCTCCCTGGGCAGCCTTTTCCAGGCTCTGTCACCCTCACCTCAAAGAAGTTTCTCATGTTTACATGGAACCTCCTCTGTTCCAGCTTGCACCCATTGCCCCTTGTCCTGTCATTGGACGTCACTGAGCAGAGCCTGGCTCCATCCTCCTGACACTCGCCCTTTACATATTGATAAACATGAACGAGGTCACCCCTCAGTCTCCTCCAAGCTCAAGAGCCTCAGCCTTTCCTCAGCAGGCAGATGCTCCACTCCCTTCACCATCTCTGGCTCTGTGCTGGACTCTTGAGCAGTTCCCTGTCCTTCTTGAGCTGAGGGGCCCAGAACTGCACACAGTATTCCAGATGTGGCTTCACCAGGGCAGAGCAGAGGGGGAGGAGAACCTCTCTCAACCTACTAACGACACCCCTTCTAATACACCCCAGGATGCCATTGGCCTTCCTGGCCACAAGGGCCCATTGCTGGCTCAGGGTCACCCTGCTGTCCACCAGGACCCCCAGGCCCCTTTCCCCCGCGCTGCTTTCCAACAGGTCAGACCCCAACCTGTACTGGTACCTGGGGTTGTTCTTTCCCAGATGCAAAATTCTACACTTGCCCTTGTTACATTTCATTAAACTTCTCCCTGCCCAACTCTCCAGCCTGTCAGTTAATAGAGCACATGGGGAACAACCCCACGGGAGACGCAGCTATTTTCTTAAGCCGCCTGCATTTAGTTTTATTTTTTAATTTTTGTGTCCTCAATTTGAATTTCCAGCTCTTTGCCTGTTTCTGATGCTCTTCTCTGTTCAAACTACCTCCCTAATGATGCTTTCAGCATATCTTCCAACATTCCTGCTCCCAGCTTTCCTCCTCTCCTCAAATCAGGTGTATTTTGGGTTATTTCTTGCTGGAGGCATCAAAGGCACTTTATCCCAGTTTAACAGCAATCTGGCTGCTTTGGCTGCATTTCAGTCTTTCTAGATTCTTTTATACCATATTTTTCTGTGACTAATTATTGTGAAATTTCTGCTACTTTGGTGGCACCAGAGCATGTTATTAACATGGTGTTAAATCTTCATTGAGGTGACAGAGGAACAGAATGAGAAACCTCAGCGTTAAGTTTTGAAGTAAAAATAAATCAGTAAGCCACAAAAACTGGATGACTATGTCAGTAGTCCAAGGAGGCAGAAGAGTATTCCAGTCTTTCATACTCTTTCCCCACCTAGTATATTCCAGTAACAAGTTTAGGGGTAAACTTATCCTACCAACAGCATCTTGGCCATAGTAATAAATTATTACAATACTATAGCACTCTTCTTTCCCATTCTTGTATTTATTCTTATAGATTAAGCAGCAGTACAAGACTTGGACACAGAAAAAAAGAACAAAACCACCCACAGAGAACAGAGGCAGATGAGAATATATACTCACCATCCTCAGACACCCTCCAAAATCTCCTGGTTCGATCACAGCTCAGTCTCCGCTTGCTCTTCTGCTGCTCTCACCTGCAGCAGAGAAGGGACAACCCAGAGCAGAAGTTTAGACCAACAGTAATGACACTTCAGTATGAGCAGGGGGGGGAACTCAAGAGTCCCAGAGGCCAGCACCCTGTACCTATCACTGCTAACCCATATTTAGTGCCCTTGTCAGGAGATGCTGGAAACCAGATTCACCATCACAGGGGAGATTCCAAATCCCTTTGGTCAGTCACTATACCCAGGACTTTTTACACACCAGGGGTACTTGTGTACTCCTGAGGTACAAAAAAACATACCTCGAGGAGCAGGGGAGGGAGCCCAAGGCAGAAAGGCTGGGTCATTACAGTTTAAGGGCCAGGGGAGGATCCTTGTTCATACCAAACTCAAGTGCATGGAGAAGCTCACTGTGGTCTTGGGAGGAAATCACCTCCAAAATCAAATCTCACCCTGCTCAGGAGGCAGGGCAGGTCGTGACAGCTCAAAGGGCCATGCAAAATCCAGCGGCTTCCTCCCTGATAGTGGGGGGACTGGTCGCAGGAGGGGAAAAGCCCAGCAGTAGGACTTGAACAATGTCCTGCACTCTGAGGAGATCCTTTCCAATAGCACTGGATAGTCCCCCAGGTGCTCCCGGCAGGATCACCTTCCACAGAGGAAGGAACGCTTCCTCAAGGTTTTCAGATCTCTCCAATATGGGATCATCTGACAGCCACCATCTCTCTCCTCTGTCCGAATTCTGCCCTCTCTTCTGCAGTTCCAGCCCCACACAGAGGACTGAATTACACACAATTAAACGTTACCATCAGAAATGGGTTGACTGTACCTGCTTTGTACTCCCCCATTCCCGGTGCAGCTCACCTGGCTGCGCAGCCCTTTCACTCAGCACACAAGTCACATGGAAATCTGCACACGTGGCCAAACAATTTTTTAAAATAACCACATTTTAAGTGGGAATGTTCAGAATATAAGGGTAGCCTGAAGATGGCTTAGAGCTCATCACCCAAACCTGACTTCTGCCCATGCCCAGCAGCCTGTAGCGCACCAAAGCTCCAGGAATGTTCAAGGTCTTCGGTTAAGTTTTGCCATTATCCATTTTAAACTTTTTTTCCTCCCTAGATGAAACACAAATGCAGACTTGGAGACTGTCTAAACACCTCGCACAACACACCCTGGCTGAGAATTACTCCTCCTTCAGCCACTGAGGAATCGGGTCAGCTATAGAAAGTTTTCAAACAGGCAGGTACTCAAGGCAGGTACTTCAATTCAGGGATTTCTTTCTTAGCCCAGAATTAAGTGAGGCTTGACACCCACACATCAGAAGGCCAAGCTGAATGCCAGCACTAAAGAGTCGTTTTGGACAGCTAATCTTTATCGTGAGCAAGCAGTGTACAAGTCCCTCTGCACTGCTGCAGAACACGGGAGGGAGCTCCTGCCCTGCTCCAGCAGTGCCAGCAGGTAGGAATAATTAATTACCCTTGTACTTTCAGTTCATTTCTTATGTCCTGTCATGCACTCAGTGAGAAAGGACAGGAGGAAGAAACAGGGAATTCAGAAAGGAGTCTAAACTCATGCACTGTATCACCTTACATTTAAAAGCAGATCATCAAGTTTCAGGAAAATATGAAAAACACAACTCAGTGGGAATCAATTTTTTCCTAGGGAAACAGAAAAAGCCAAGTCCTGCAGTAACTCCCTTCAAACCCAGACCCAGCCTGTGTCTTTTCACCTAAAAAAGCCTTTTCCTCACTATTTAGCCAAACGGCCCCACGTACCAGACTTAGTTTGGAGGAAAAAATAAAATCAAGTAGCAGCTTACTGCGCCACCAGGAAGAGTCGCTGCCAACTGGTGACTTACAAATGAGGTGAAAGGCACAATTAGCAAGGGAAGTAAAATGTTAAGTATGCTTTGTTCACTGGTCTGAAGACATCTGAATTATTGATAACACCGAATGACACACCAGCACTTTCCCTGCTGTACACTTTGTACCGATTTATGAAATCATTGCTAATGGCTACTGCAGTTTCTCCCTTCCTTCCTTGTAGGAGAATTCAGTAATCACTAGAAACTGCAACTCTCTTTGGCTGCATCGTGTCTGAGGATGTTTCTCCTCGTTCCCATCCCCCAAACTATTCTAGAAAGCCAGTTGCCCAAGAGGAAAGCAGCACACGGCAGCCGGGACTCCCGCAGCCGCATTAGCTCAGCCCACAGGAATGTTGCCGCTCCTCCGCTCCGAGGGCTTCCTCATCCCGGCCGGAGCTGGGATGAAGCTGAAGGGGCTCTTGAGGATTTCTGGGGTAAAGGAAGTCAAGAGATACCACAAAACCCCACGTGCTGCTTGTACCACCAAGAAAAGTCTTAGGCCTCCAGTACTACCTGAATTACACCTGGCCCAGTCTACCCAACTGCAGTCATCTTGCTCATGTACTTGTGCAGGTCCATAGGGACCTCCACTGGCACCCCAAATGGTATTGGCTGTGGTCCTCTTCCTCTCACAGGCTGCCGTGTTTTACCGGCTGCTGGTTCTGCTTGGCTTCCAGCCAAGTGGTCTCCAGCCCTTGCAAGAGAAGGTGGCACTGCCCAACATGCCCAGCACCACTGCCTGACACCTCTCTGGGCTGGTACCTACCACCTCTCCTGTGGAAGTCCACACATGTAGTTTTATAGCTGCTCAAGGAGCTGTTTCACATGCAAGAGGTTGGATTCCCCCAAAATCCAGATCAGAAGCTCCCCTAAAATCCTGGTGATAGGGGATGAGCTGGAGCTGGCCACATGCTACGCTCAGCCAAGGCTGATGCTGCCAAATCAAATGAACAGGGGATCAAGGACAGAAAGAAGACAAACCGATAAGACTGGAGAGAAGATAAAAGACCATGAAGCCCTTTCACACATGGTTGGAAACCACAGCCCAGAGTCTCATGCCATTCTGCTGCCATGCAGTTACGGACAGAGTGTGGGGCTTGTGCCCCATGGCTGAGAACCAGCAAAGCCAGTAGCCCACTGCCCTCCCCACGGCTCAGCTGGAAGAAGAGCAGGACAGCCATGGTGGTGCCAGTTCTGATGATGAGGCTGGTGGGGTGATGCTGCCTCACACACCTGGCTTAGGGGAAGTAGAGAAAATAACTCACTTCACTTGAGCATTTTTACAGCCTGTATCCTACCCTGGAACTACTATCTCAGAGCCAAGCCCTCATATAACAAGGAAGTGTCAGAGCTGAGAACACTTGTAAAAAAAAAAAAAAAAAAATCTTAATTCTCTCTCCCCACAGCCCTCTTGCCCACATGACTCAGGCATGTTATTGTACACTGGGTTACGCAACCACGTTATTTCCCCCAGGGATCTTCGCCTCTCCCAGCGACAGGGACCGAGGCAGCGGCTGGCTGGAAACCTCTGCCCCTGTCCGCTGCAGATGCTGGCAGAGGCATGGGGGCTGTGAGAAAAGAGCCTGGAGAGAAGGACCAAGCAGAGCTGGACCCGTCCTCCACCAGGATGCTCGGCCACCACCTGAGCCTGGCGTTTCACAGACAACCAGCGACTATTCTTCATTTTTGGACCCGCAGCTTTGGACTCAAAAAACCCGGGCTGCCTCTCAAGTGCAAGCCAAGTCAAGGTGTGACATAAACCGTGTACGTGCTGGAAAACCCGACTCTCCATGCAAACAACTGGGCTGTCAAAACTCGGAAGAAACCTCCCTTCTCTCGGCCTCTCCACACCTCATGGATGTGCCACAAAACCATTATCGCTGCTTCACTAGAGCGTTATTTACAGAGCCTCCCAGAAAAGCCTGTGAAAAGTTTGATGGCCCTGCCCTTCAGCACAGCTCGATTAACGACAGCGAACCAGGCGTAGAGAACACCGAGTAACACAGAGCAGCACGGTGGGGCCCTGCGATGCCCACCTGCCGTTGGCATGCTGTGGGGAGCAGAGGTCTTTGGGAGGACAGAAGGACACCCATCGGGGTGCACAGGGGTATTTTAGAGGCTCATGTGGAGCTTTGGGAAGGTGGGGAGCACAGCAAGCACTGATTACAGCTTCCAGCCTCGTTAATGCTGCTGTCCCGCAGCTCCCGGTGCGCACCCCAGGCAAGGTGGGTGGCCCCTCACGCAGCTCCGCACTTCCCACTATGAGACTCGGTTTTAATTGCTTGTAAAGCTTCACCAATTGTTTGCAGTTGGAGCAGAGCTCTCTGCGCTCAGCGCCCGCCCCAGGCAGAGGTTTGAGTTGAATTTCAACTAAAATGGTAGAGTTAGTCCTGATGTACTCCACGGGGGAAAAACAAGTCCCAGTATTAAACAGGGGATGTTAGAAGAAACAACCAGGAACACCCTATTAGCCTTATTTTGATCCCCAATGAACCAGAACAGCCATCTCAAGCCTCTCAACTAATTAGAGGCTAAAAATATAATTGTCAGACCACATAGTTACACACAAAGCAGATTGTATGGAACTGTCTTTGTTATTTTAAACAAAATTACAGGTCTGAGGGCTGTTTCTAATGAAGGCTGCTACCAGCTGCTCTTTGACAACAACAACAAAAAACTTTTACTGATGAATAACTATTAACAAGAAAAGATCAGGCTACCAGAGCTTAGGAATGTCACAGTCATACCAGATGATGATGACAAGTTGCCAAAGTATTCAAATTGCTCTGCAACGCTAAGTGACCATAATTTAACTGCACTATGGGTATAACCAGAGGCAAGATAGGAATTCAGAGATCCAGAGTTACCCACAAGATGAAAGGCCATTGGAAAACTGCAGGTTGTGTACCTTAAAGGTACCCCATGTGAGCTGCTGGACAAGGAGCAGGCAAAAAGTCTAGTGCAGTAATATAGACAAGCAGTAAATAGTGGAAGCAGCAAAACGTTGGCATTTCTGTCCCCAGAGCTGCTGGGGCCATGGCTACAACTGCCTCCAGGTGGCCAGAGCTAAGACAGCAAGTTTAAAGCAGAAAGACAAAACTCATCTAGTGATCCAAAACAAACTCACATGTGCAGCTTAAAAACCACAAATAAAAATAAAAAGACTTGTTCAGTATATTTAAGTATTTATGCAAAGTACAGGCAGATCTGGGCAACTCTGCTGACAAGGATACAATATAACTCAATCCAATTACAGTCAGATGAAGTTGGGAAAACTGGATGAATTCCATCAAGGTTTTTTCATAAGCTGTCCTTTATACTGCTTAGAGTACTTAAAACAGATCTGACACTTTTTTGTGTGTGTCCGTCCAGGTCTGAACACAGGAATCCCCACAGGCCTCCCAGTAAGAAGAGCTGCCCACGATGCCCTCAGCACATCCCACCTCTGGCTGCTCTTCCCGAGCAGATTGGTGATTTGGGATTACAGACCAAATCCAACCTTCCAAGTCAACCCACCTGTGAGAGGTGAGGAGGCTAAAAGATGCTCTCCCGGGGAAGGTGGGTACCTGCCATGGCATTGCACGTGCATCACCCCTCCCAACTACCAGGAGACGGTCTCAGACCGACAAGGAGCAAGACACAGATACCATCTCCCTCAGTCCATGGTTAAAATGCCCTGAAAGTGTTTTCCTTCCTATTTAAAAACCATCAAGACCTCTTTGCTTAGGCTCCTCTTGCTTTCATAGCAGGAACATTTTGGTTTCAAACACAGGATCACACCCAAGAGATCAGATGAGGACACACAAAGCAGCTCCTTGCAAGACTGCAGAGAGACCAGAGAAAGCTGCTGTAGCCAGAAAGGCTCCTGCCTACACAGCACCATCCTGCAGGAGAAATTCACCCTTTGGCTCTCCAAAACATCCCCTGATTTTGGCGAGTGCTTTGCTAGTCCTCGTGCACATTCTCAGATTGAGTTTACACAGCTGAACAGTGAAGATGTCAGAGGCCATCCGCTGAGCCAGCGCCGTTATCTGTCACAGAGGCACACGGGTAACATCGGGACAGATTATCCGGCCCTGCTTGACTGACAGCTAGGCACAGAGGAGAGAAACAGTATATGCATGTGCCAGCTGCAGAGGAGGGCAGCAGAACGTGTGCGCGTGGATAAGATTACAGCGAGTGAAAAGCAACAGGAGAGTGGAAACCAGAGCCACGTTGGGAGAGCAAATCCCTATGGAAGTGCTGAAGGAGTGACAGAGTGAAGGAGAAAAACGGGCAGAGCGAGTTCAGGGAAGGGATTCCAGGAGCACAACTGCTGTGGAGTCAAACCTCCGGAGTGGTGAATAGGGTGAAAGGAATTTGGAGATTTTGCCAAGCTCAAGATTTTTGCAGCTGCAGTTCTAGTACAGCAGGTAAGGCAGGTTGAGGAGACAAGGGACTTACCATGAAAGTGGAGAAGAAAAATCAGCCCCAGGAGGTGAGCAGGAGCTGAGCTTTGCCTTTAACAAGGCAGAAACTACACAGCATGGGCAAGGATTCAGAGTCAGGTGAGAAACAGAGTAAGGGAGAAGGGGAATGAGGAGGAACAGACAGCATGGGGTCAGAGGCAAGACGACAAACCAGGAGAACTTGTGCCTGGTGCAGGGAAGGAAGAAGAGTGCCATGAGAAACGCAGAGAGGCAGGAGGGGATGCCAACACAGCCTTTTTCCCTCCAAAGAAACAGGGTCCTCTGCAGTACAAACCAAGAGTGGAGAAGTCAGAGGTGTGCCTGGAGCAGCCACAGGCTTAATGCCTGACAAAAGCAAAGCCCAGAGCAAAGGAGAGCTCTGCAATGGGTGCGCCGGTGCCAAAAGCAGGAACAAATGTGAGTTTCAGGGAGTAAAGGCATGAGAGGAGAGATGGGCTGGAGATCGCAGAGCAACGCAGACCCCGAGGGCAGAAACACAGATGGCACAGGGGTCTGTCTCTGCTTGAGCTGAGCTGGGGACCCTGGGGCAGGGGCAGCACCAGAGCACAGGCAGGTTTGGGTTCGTGCTGGTGAATGGTGTAGAACCGAGGATTGCCGAGCGTGGAAGGAACAGCGAAAGCAGCAGCTGTGGAAGGCAGGATGGGGGAATGTGGAAGAGGGTGTGGAGGGAGCTGGAGGGGGAAATAGGCAAACAAGACTACAACTCAGGCGAGGAAAATACCACCAGAGTTTGAAAAGTGCCTAACTCGATAGGCTGGTCCAGAGATAGCCCTGCAGTAAAGAGCTGCTATCCAGCTCTGTGCTTCAGGCCATGGAAATAGCTTTGCCTGGGGACAACAAAGAGGTCTAATGACAACTTGTTTTGTGTAAGAGTGAAGAAAAATGGAAGGGCGAGATCCTTATAGTGATCCACACTGCAAAGCCACTTCTCCAGCACCATTCTGCTCATCCATCCTTTCCTCTGCCAAGGTCACCCTGCCATGACTCACTCAGGCACAAGTCAGGAGAGATGGATACACAGAAGAGCCAGTAAAGAATGTACACCACAGGCACAGGCAGACAGACTGATAGACTCCAGCTTGGAGGATACCTGCAGCAAGAAGGGTCCAGCCATGCCACCCAGATGTCATCAAGGTGTGCAAGATTATGAAGGAAGAGAATAGAGCCCAGCACTCAGCCAGCTCCCTAACGAGCACCGCTATCCATCACCGCAAAGATTTTAAGCATAATTAATTTCAGCAGCATGTCTGTCTGCCAGCTGACTCTGCTCTTCACACTGATGACAGTGAAATCATAGAATAGTTTGGGTTGGAAGAGACTTTTCAGATCACCAAGTCCAACCATTACCCCAGCACTGCCAGTCACCACTAAACCATGTCCTTCAGCACCACATCTCCAAGGCTTTGAAATCCCTCCAGGGACCACGGGGACTCCACCACTGTCCTGGGCAGCCTGGGCTCAGGGAAGACATTTTCCTCATATCCAACCTAAACCTCCTCTGGGACAACTTGAGGCCGTTTCCTCTTGTCCTATCACTTGTTCCTTTGGAG
>JANHGN010013765.1:23170-49297 GCA_024605025.1 Megaceryle maxima | reverse complement strand
GGGGGGAAGTACAAAAAAAATCATCCTACAACATATACATACATGGTGGTTGGGGAAAAAAAAAAATAGTAGCTTTTCCATTGCTCACTGGAAGAGTTTGAAACTGTTACAAAGAATGCCAGAAAAGTACTTGGATATGGATTTTCATCATTCTCTCTACTTGTCTGGTCCTCATCCCTGTTCCTGTTCTTTTTGCCTCTTCCCCATCAAGGCAATTCGTCTCAAGGCAATCTAGGTTTGTATCTCTCCAGGATATTACCTCAAGATAAGAATCAAAGGTCTGATCTGAGAGAATGATTTCATTACTAATCTTTCTCCATCAGAAGAGCTCCAAGGTTAACTGAAATTAGTAAACATTTTTTAATCCTGTATCGAATTTTGCTTTGCAGTATGCTCTGCTAGATATTATTTATACTTCAGGGAGTGCTTTCATGCAGTATCCAAGCAACAAATAGAAGGAAAAACGCAAGGCACATTTCAGATTTGGCTGAATAAATAAAATAAATACAGAAACATTTCTAGTTAGATAATAAAGACATGAAATGAGAACATACTCTTCTGCATATGCATTTTTAGTGGAAAGGCTTTGGAATTACAGGCTCGTGACTCAGTTTTGAAATGCATACACAGCAAAGCTCAACCCTGAAAAAAGTAGTAATTTAAAGAAAAATAAAATATTGCCTTTATTGGCATGTAGTTTCTACAAACAAGAAATCCCTTCCATTAAGACTACCCAGCAAAGTATCTAAAAACAATCTTGTTATTTCAGTGAAGGGTCCCATGATTTCTCTCTGTTAAATATCCCTAAAACTCCAACAGCAAAAAGCAGGTTTTGGGTTTCCCATGATAGGCCACAATGGGTCAGATGCCAGCTGGTGTAAGTCAGCAAGGTCTCACAGAAGCCAAGGGAGAATGCCAGTTTATACCAGCTGACAACTGCTGGTAGGTCTCCTCCTAAATCATCAACTTAAGCATGACTTTCTCCCAGCTCTACCACCATGCCTGACTTTACCCTCACTAACTCCACGGAGGGTATCTCACAGTAAATATTTTTCCTTGAGCAGGTGATACAAGCAGAGCATTTTACTCCACAAATCCTGCCCTGCCTCTCCCTACTTCAGCTGATGCAGAATGATGCAGCTCACTCAGCTCAGTGTTGTGGGCAGCCAAAAGCACATCCCCCCAGTGCTTTTACTCTTTCCTGATGCCACAGTGATGAATGGATGATGAAAATTAAAATAGACAGGAGAGTGCTGTGCCAGTCTGGGAATTAAGGCCTAGTTCTCATCTAAAATCAGTGCAAGTAAAGGAAGGACATTGCGAAAACCAGCGCAGTGCCAACGTGTCTTATACCCAGCTATGATCAAGCAGATTTACCTGCTTTCAATATTATCTTCACAGATATTTCAGTGGTGATATCCTAAAGCAGATACACATACATGCACATGGAGTTGGCGTATGTGTACTAGTTTACCATATTCTTCCTGTAGGTACAAATGGCTTTTCATATTTAATTACTTAACTACAGTGCAGAATTCTCTTGTACCTTACTGTGCTAAATTACTGAATTGCTGTCCCAGCACAGTCAGCCTTTTGTGAATAAGGACTGGCATATGTCTAGAGCTCTCCAGGAGAAGCCATGAGAAGCAGATAGGATACCTGTATTCCAAATCCAATTCAAAGACCTAGAGCTGAATCAATACAGGCTCACTTGCTGACAAGATGCTGGTATCTCCCCTGAACATCTCCAGCTCTGCATTGCTTAATCTTGCAGGAATTTCATCAGAGATGTAAAACAACTACAGCTGACTGACTACAGCTGACAGACTTTTCAGAGCGGGGCTGCCAGCAACTGCTCCTGTCCTGCTCCCTTCCTAAAGAAGCAAAAAGCCTCTTTTTCCAGCTCTGCTTGTCCTGCCTGAGCAATGTATGCCAGATTACAGTTATTCACCATGACACAATCACTTTCATACATCACTCTGTTACTAAGTAATCACAAAAAACACCTGAGAAGCATGCCTGATTCCAGAACATTCCCAAGTTACAGTCAGCAGCACTTTTTTTCAGAACCTTGTCTCTGCTCAGGAAGCTACATGGGACCATAGATGTGATATCTAATCAGACTACAAAGAATCCGACTTAGACCTCTACATAGCTTGCACACTGCTTCTCTGGTTCTAAAGAGAGAGAGCAAAGCCCCAAACTATGTGTAACTGATACCTAAAAACACATTACTATAGCAACAGAATGCAAATGACCTCTGTACCAAATTATATTTTTGATGGGACATCACTGAATACAAGATTTTCAGGTTTACTTGAAAGTTATTTTATGTACCGCAGACATACAGTGACACTTTTTTTGGTCAGTCTACCAATGATCTTTAAAAGCAAAAATGCTAAAACCAAACTATTCTTTATTGTCTGGGTTTTGCTATTTGCTTCAGACAGTTCTCCACTCACCGTTTTAAAAGCTAACACATACATCAGCAGTGACAGATGGGCTAAGTTTTTTCTTGCTTTCTGATAAGAGCACAGTGTTCATCAGAAGTCAGCCAGCACCGCAGGTGACATACAAGAAGCACAGCAGCTTCTCCACTGCCGAGCTCTCTCCCTTGATGCCAGCAAGACATAGAACATGCAAAATGGTACTCCTGTTTTTAACACCAACCTCCTACAGATTCTGGTAAAGTAGTGCAGCTTAGAAACCACAGCTGAGAAACTGCTCCAGAAGTAAAATCCAAAAAGAAAAGCATTGAGTGAGGTAAACATTTGGAAAAGCTTTTGTTGAAATAATTCCATCAGCTTTTATCTGAGCAAAATCAGATTTTTCAGGTGAACCTCTTTCACACTCACCTGAACACGGTGCTAAACAAAAACATGGACTAATAACCAGCACTGACACACCAGTGATGAGAAGATGCATCTGCAGTTTCACTGCTGTGAGGATTTTATTTCTCTGTAGCATCAAGTGAATCCTTCACATGTCCGTCAAACCTGATTTACAAGTATCAACACACTGTTGAGTTCTCCTTCCTTAACCACTTGCTGTTCCTAAAACTAGGGCACTGGTGCTCAAGTCCCCAATAGCTCAGGTACCGGGTATTTATGAAATGTACTGCAAGACATTCTCAGCATGCTCTTTCAAAGCCCAGAATAAATCAAAGGTTTATTCTCTTAAGCTTTAAATCATTGTATTTTGTCCTTTTTTAATGACTTGAGACCTGAATCTTCATTCTGACTGTGCAGATTTTTTTCTATCTTTAGTGTATACTCAGAGTGAAACAGTAGAAACTTGCTAGCCATGAGATATGCTAGACAGCAGGGACAAGTGCAGGACACCTGAAGTGCACTACAAGTGGTTCTTTTCCCTTTACTGGGGGGTTGTTCTGCTGACTTTTTGCACTGGAGCTGAGGGGAACTGGCTCAAATATTAGGGCCAAAAGGGCTAACTAGCCCCACATATGGCACCTAGTACTTTCCCATTACAAGTTTTCTCTTTTTTTATCCTCAAGAAACAGGTATTCTGATGCATTAAAAAGAAAAAACTTTTCCATAGTGAACTTCAGCAACGATTTCAATTATTTTCCGCTTTTGCCTCTGGGAGAGTTTAAGTTACTGGTGTGAATTACAAGCCTAGTTTCTCTTTTTGCCATAGGGATAACTACAGGAAGCTGCACAACAAATGCAGTCTCCTTACTTGTATTCCCCTGGAAGGTCCTCGAACACCATGATGTGCAATACTAGCAAGTGTCCTGACCTAGGCACAGTCAACTGGGTGGAGCTTCATCTGTCCTGCGCTAAGAAGATACGTCTCTTATTTCCTAAACTTTGAAACTCTCTTCAATTCACATGCCAACCAACAGAGTCGCAGACCTTCTGATCACTTGGGTGAGCCCAGAGGACAAAAGGGCAAAATACAAATGAGCAGAGAAGCGAGAAACTTTAGCCAAGCATTTTTTTTTAATACTGAATTAGCTAACTGAAGAAATCAAAAGTTTTGGAGGTGACAATTCTCTTTCTACCTGAAAACAGCATCCGAGACATTAAGCATAGTACTTTTGACTGTCACAGTTCCAGATCCCATGTGAAAAATTCTGCTGAACAAATGAACTTTTTCTTAAGGCTTTCATAAAAGCTCAAGGCACCAAGGCGCTACACAGCAAGCCTTGTTAGCTAATGGCCCTTGCTACACGAAATCCAACACTCAAGAATTTGTGAATGAAGAATTTTGCACAAACTCGATATCTTTCTGGCTTCTACAGGGCAGGCAGAATTACCTGGTCTTCCGGCAAGACCTTCCAAAGAACCACAGAGAATAAGGACAGGTGAAAGATGATTTCCTACAGTGGGATATCTTACTTTACTAAGTAGGGATCAGATACCTTCTTCTTGTATCAGTTGCAGAGTGAGTTAATTCAACATGAATGGCAACCAATCTGTTTGCATATTCCTTCAAATCTGGATTCTGATTGAAAGCACAGTTCCCACATGGTTTATTTGTACTAAACTAAACAATCCTTCACACTCTGGTTTTCACAGTATACAGACCACTTTACTAATATTGGTTACCAGTGGCTGTGCTGAACATAGTGCTTTTCTACTATTTTTATATCATACCTGCTTCACATGAGCTTTTCTCCAGTGCATTGTCTGTTCTAATAACAGATTATTCTAACCATAATCTCCAGCTTTGATGTTTAAATATTTCAACATCCTGCTGGAACGTGGATTATCATTCTTTCTAGAACACAGTATCACTCTGGCTACAGAACTCATGTCTCGACTACTCATCCTCTACCTTTCTTTAAGGTAAAGAAAATAAAGTTTTATTTAAATTACAGTAAACCAGAATCAGTGTTAAGATGGAAGCTTCACAGAAGAGACACTGGACAACTTGTCGAAGAACGTGGACAGCAGATACATGCACCAACCAAAAGATTTACATTGAGTATACAGCCATTAGTCAGGCAGTGTAAAAAGCCTACAGACATTTCCTTTTGAAAACAATGGCTCACATCTTTCAGATGAGGAATAAAGACCCAGTTCCTGGTCTATTCAGTTTGAAACCCTTCATACCAGGACAAGGAGATAACGATGCACATGCATTTCATAGACTGCAAGATGCTGGCAGTCTTTTGATTTATCTTGTCACTTCAATGAAAGGCAGACATACTGAAAGAGATGGACATCCACAGGCCATCGTCAGATACAACTAATCTAGGACTTCTGGAAAGCAAAATGCTGTTGTCAGAAGATGACCAGTCTTGGAGATGGGGGAAGATGCTCATGCCTGCAAAGAGCCAATGCCCATTTAAGTCACACAGGAGTATTATTTGGTAAGTTTGGTCTCTGCAGGTGGTGCACAATTACTTCTCTTTCAGACCACAGAAAACTCACCCAGAAGAAAGTGATGATACAATGTACAGCCAGCATTACAGGGTTTAGCGCCCAAGAAGAGCCTCCTGATATCATCCAGTGTAGCTTTGTGTGCACTACCAGCCACAAGCTTTCACACAGTGATTATCATGTCTGACCCTGTGACAAGCAGCTGAATTAGAGCACACCTTTCCAGAAAGGGCTTGGCTCAATTTTTAAAGAGTACAATGACAAAGGTTATTGTTATCCCAACTCCAAGCAGCAGCTGGTAAGAACTTGGAAGTGCCTTTCTGGGGCAAGGTAAGAGAAGACTACTCACCAGACAGCATCTCTGAAAATACATGCTGAGTTGTGCCAGCAGTAACTTTAATGATAACCTTTGATTTGCAATACAAACCTTTCTCTGTTCCTCTCTCCCTGCATCACGATTAGGCTTTCAAGTAGTATTGCAGCAGTGCAGCACGCGCTAAGCCACAGTTTGGCAGCACATGGCATTCTCAACACTAACAACAGAGAATTACAGGTTCGAAATGGATCAGATTAAAATAACTGTGGGTAATGCTTATTGGGGGGGGGGGGAATCTCTTACTCTAGGAGAATGCTTAAATGTGCCTCTGAATGGAATCTTCCACAAAATTATTCACTTTGACATTGGTATTTGTTTTAGGCTAAATAGTTCAAGTATTTTCCTTACTTTACTTCTCCTTGAAATAAGAGTTTCATGTTTATTATTCATTAATCATGTGGGGAGCTCTGCTTGCCATAAAAGTAAGTGAAGCAACCACCTGCAGTGAAGACTGATCTGGGCCCCAAACGCAACTAATAAGCTTTGTCCTAAAAATCACTTCTCACACAGGGAGTATAATGTAACATACAACTGCTCATGTGGAAGGAGTAAGAGAGTTTCTTCATCAAACAAGATCAAACAAACAAAAAAGCCATAAACCACACAAACAAAAAACAAGTAAAGATTCTTCTCTTCTACCACCAAACTATCACCACAGGCGTGAGTCAGGCTGTTTCTGACCCCACTTTGCACAGCCCCATTGCACGCAGCTCAGGCATTGTACTTGTAATTTCAAATGCACGCACTGATGAGAACTGCTGCAATTACAAGTTTTCTAAATACATCAATATTTACACACATCCTTACTGTGAGCAGTTCCATTAAGCTGATACGATTACTGTCCTCAGAGTTACATGATCTGCTCCCTGTTACTTCCCTGTTGCCCAGCTCCAAACCTGATCCTGCCCTGTGCCTGGCCTGTAAAGCTGCTCTGCATCTAATGCACTCCCACAGCCACCATCAAGAGGAGAAAGGGCACACTGTGCTCCAGAGTTGGTCTCATCAGAATCACAAATGAAACAGATGATACCTTTGTCTCATTGCAGTTAATTTAATAAACGTGCTTCAACATGTTATAGAGTGTCAGGTTTAGAACTGTCCTGGCAACTAGTTTCACTAGCAGAAAGCTCTGCATATTTTGAGCTGTTTTCTACACTTACAGTATGTCCCACAGTACTGAGGCATTTTGTTCAGAGGTCAGGAACATGAGCATGCTACCGTAGGAGTCAGGAAATCATTTACAGAACACACAAAAATTGCTTTGCAGGGGAATGCCTCAGAGCTGAGGCAACACTACATAATCTCCTTGCTGAATAAACAAATTTGGTTAATAAACAGCCTTTAATACACAATAACCAAATATTTTAAACAAAAAAGACCAAATCAAATTTCATTTCTTGGCCAAGGAGAGTGTAGATCAGCAGAAGAGAGCATGTATTTCAGAGGCTCTGCTTCTTCAGAAAAAAATGACAAGTTCAGCACTATTTACCGAAGGATAACTAACCCCGTCTACCACATTTCTCTATTTCAGGACAAGTGAGATGTTTTGAACACTTCTAGAGTAAGATATTTTGAAGCACAATTTTGTTACACTTCCAATTTTTTCCAAGTCTGGAAACCAACATCATTACCAATTACAAAAACCAAATCAAAACAATTTAAATACACAGCCAAAATGGATAATATCTGCTGAGACTGATGAGGTGAGAGAGTCAAAACAGCCTTCTAATCAAAATAATAATAAAAAATACACAGATGAAGTCTCTGGTCTCCTGTGCTTACACCAAAGCAGTCTCCCTAGTAAATCTCACAAGTGTTGGCAAAACGTCATGTATGAACACATCCTGCAAAGCAGCATGAGGCCATCACATCCCACTGATGTCAACAGACAAAAATCTCAAAAGTTGTTCAGTCAAACTGGACTTGACCTCAGGAAACTTTCAGCTCTAGTTTACTGATGAGGTGCAGGCACTGAAGACAGAGTGTCCCACATTATCACATACATCCATCATCAGAGCTTTCCTCATGTGATGAGTGCTTACCAGCTAGGGCCTTGATGCGGGATCGTTCAAACAGTCGAGCAGAACTATTTTCATTGTCCCAGTCATCGACATCCCAGCGGTTGTTGACATCGCTGTACTGCTGCTGGATTTCAATATTGTCATAATCTGTTGCTACTGTTGTTGTCATCCTGAGTCTTCTTAACCTGTTCTCACCATCAGATTATTCTTAAAAAAACTCTGTAAAACAAAGTATATATAACAGTTTAGACATATACATGTATTGGAAGAAAGTAATAAAATTCAAGCACACTACTTCTGTTTTCAAAAATCAACGGCAGCAACTGAACGCTTCTTAATAAAAGTAAAGTACTTCACAACAGCAAGATTTCAAGCCAGTAGCTTTGCTGCATACACATATGCAGAACTGTCATGTTCAACTCCACACAAAGTGGAACATGTATGAAAATGGGGCAGTATGATACTTTCACAACTGTTGTTTTCAAAAGCAGCCTGTCGGCTTTATAAATCTGTGGATGTTGGCTAAAGCATATGGAGCCATGGAGAACTTGGCTAAGAAAAACCTTAAGTGCAAAGAAGGCCTTAACACCTTTACAAAAATGCTGCAAATTCTGATGAAAAAAAGTGTAAATGATTAAAAAAAAAAATAAATAAATCACAAGCATTTGATCAGCAGAAGCCTTTTTAACATAGAACTGAAGAAATACTTCTTTGGTCACATGCAAATGCTGAATTTGTCACTGGTACTGGGAATTTATTTATTAATTAATCTGGATAAAAACAAATAACTGATGCACTGCTTTGAACTCTCCCTATCAACCAAATGATAGCCCACCAATGCAACACTTTACATAAGGTTGTCCTCTTTCAGGCAGTCAGATACTGTTAGCATATTCATAGTGTTTTCTAATCAGAATTTGCATGTACTTATAAGCACTAAAAATAAAAGAGCCTAACACCTCCTTCTAGGGTAAGAGGAGGGAGGTTATAAACGGCTGCTAAACCAGAGGCTGTGAACACTGTAGGAACAGCCGTAGGTTTTGGAGCACGGCTCCAATGCTCTTGCCATCACTGAGGGGGAAATGGCGGCTGCACTGCGTCCTCCTTAACCAAATCCCTCCAAAGTCAGTGTTCAGAGACCCAAGGCCTGACCCTGTGGAGCAAACACATAGTTCATCTTCATAAATATATAACAGTTATAAAAAATGCGATTAAATATTTTGGAAATTACTATGTTTTAATACAAATGGTCATATTACTGGAAGACTTAAGAGTGTCTGAGGAAAACCTCTCACTTTGTGGAGCCATCTGTTTCCCCCCCGCCCCGCTCTCACTCCTGTGAGCAAGAGCGTTGTTAAACAGCCCCTGTGCTGTTTAAAATAGCTAAACAGACACGGGGTCACAGCCTAGACTCGCAAACCCCGCACTTTTTTTTTTTTTTTTTTTTTTTTTTTAACCTCAGTAAAAGCCACAGGGCGAGGCCCAGCGCTTCCCGCCCAGCGCAGGCCCGGATGCGGGAGCCTCAGCTCGGAGGCTTCCATCCCCTGAGCTGCCCTCAGCAGCGAGACCAACAGCCACAGCAGGCGAACGGGTGTTTCCTCCTACCACAACCACCCTCACCGGGGGCAGCCGGCAGGACAGAGAGGGGTACAGAGTGGGGAGCAGCCCGGGGCAAGCGGCGCGCAGAGCCCGGGCAGGCGCGGCTGCCCTTCCCGCCCTGTCCCGGCCGTCTGGTGCCACCTGCTGACGCGGAGGAGCAGGACAGGGCAGCCGCCCCTGCTCCTCACCCCCAGGACCGCCGCAGTCCTACCGGCTTTGGGGGGATGGGGGGAGCGGGACGGGGACACGGAACAGAAAGCCTTGAGCAGCCCCACAGTCCGAAAGCCGAGGATATACATTAATCCAGATCACGGGGGAGGACCAAATGTATTTACTGCCGCTGTGCGCGTGCAGTTCAGGGGCATTCATTTTTCAGACGGTCCTTGGATAAAAAAGCCAGGTTGATTTTTCTCCTGTTCCCCACTACAGATGAGAAGGTTCCTCGTATATTTACCTGCAATCCCTTCATTTTGCACAGAAACACGAAACAAGCCACACTCGATGCTGTTACATAAGAAGCTGTTACTGACGCCTATTTGTGAGCAATTCAACCTTCACAAAAGGTGGGAAGAAATCGCTTTAGTTATGGTAAGCTGCCAACAGACTGAAAGAATATGAAGGAAACTTGCTCAGGGAAAAGGTCTTCAAAATTATACCCCTTTGCTGCACAGGCCTAGACAGACATTTTCCATCAGGGAGTTCTGGGGATGGATGGGTCCTTCCTCAGACAGACAGATTCTGCTGCTAGAAACAAACAGAAGGATGGAGCAAAGACAGGAGAAAGGATTAACTCCCACTGGAAACGTTTCTGCACAGCAGCATTCACCAGCTGATCCTCATCTAATATCAAGCCTGGACAAAAGCCTCCCATTGATTCCTGGATACAGGCAGAAATCAGGGTTAATTCCAATTAAATCCATGGCATATCCGTGGTACAAACAATGGGCAGAATCAGACTGTTCTACAGCATCAGTTTCAAACTTTTCAGCTTTCTGCATTCATCAGTGCCCAATGAAGAGGAGGAGATGTGATACTGGAAAAGCATCAGCTCAAACTACAAAAATAAAAGCAATGCCTCTAAAATCAGGATGCAGCAACATGCTATTTCAGTATAGATGCTATGAGCAATGAGATTTATTTCTGTAGCTGTTTAGCGTACACATAACCGGATCCAAAATAAAGTCAACTATAACTTGTGCTTCATCACTTCTCTTACCCTTCCTGAGCATCACATAAACAAAATCTATCCCAGATAAAGCTAAATTTAGCATGAAATGGGCTTGTTATCCTCCACCTATAGGGCTAGAAAACCTCATCCTTCCTCTGATTCTGCAGATGCTGAAAATAAACGCAGTGCCTCTTTCACCAGCTGACATTGAGCTCCCTTTTCCGAGATGCGGCTCAGCGACATGGACAAGCAGAGAAGGCTTGCAGACGCACACTGCGCGGTGATAAAAATAAGCACCTTGCAGCACAGCACTGCTGCGGTGAGGTGACAAGTCAATCCTAACTAAAATAAGCTTCCCTGCCTCCTTCCAAAGAAGGACCCAGCTACATAATGTGCAACCACCACATTAAGCCTGTGCTGAAAAACAATTTTTCTTAAACACTCCTGCTGCAGCTCTGATCCAGCACAACCCCTTGGTGCCTCTGGGAACAGGGAGGGAAGATAAACACAAGCTCCAGAAGAAATCTCCAGGCTTCTTGCTTACAGAAGTGGAGGTCCAGCAGATGGGCTGAGCTTCAACAGCACATCTTGTTTCTATGTTATGGATGTCCCTGTATGAAACTCGGAAACGCCAGCACTGTGCGCAACTGCCCTGAGAGTAATGGGGAAAAAAAGTGGTTCAGAATTCTTCTGGAGCTCTTAATGTAGCTGAATTCACTATTAATGACCTTGAGCACAATCTGTCATCCATAAAATTTGCCCCACCCTTGAAAGCCACATCTTGAAAGACCTCTGTATATAACATAGGCACATACGTAATGCACATACATTTACATATTTATTTTAAGCCTGACATGGTTCCTGCACTAACTGCTGCTCAATACTGTAATTTTATTTGGTCAGACCTCCACTGCTGGATGACTTGAACAAGTACTTTGCGAGAAGGTGTTTATTTTATTGACTGTGTAGTCAGCACAAAGCAGGAGATGGTTGTATTGTGTCCCATTAGCTTACTGCAGCACTCTGCACTCATGAGCAAAGCACCTACTAACACCCCTGCAAGAAACCACTATAGAATATGTAACACCAGCAGAAAGCACAGGGATGGAAGAAAGCCCATGTTCCAGCAGGAACAACCTTTGTAATATAAACATCCTGGCCTGGCTGTAAACTGAAATAACAACCTAATAAAAAGAACAATGTTTTCTGTGAAGACCCAAACATAACATGAGTTTCAGCTGTCAACATCCTGAGTAGTCTTAATACAGGGGACTCCAAGCTGACCCATTCTCAGAAACTGATAAACACAAGCCTAGTGATGATAAGACATTTTCAAAACAGCAGGTCCCAGCTTCATTACAGTTCTTAAGTCAGACACGGGCTCTAAGTGACCTTTATATAGGGCTTAAAAACAGGGAAAACAGGTATTGGGATTTCCCAGCTAATCCACTTTCTCCTAAACTTATGTGCTAGTACTCTGCGCACCTGGGCAGGCAATGGTTGTAAATAGAATAAAATAAAATTTAATGCTCCAGTCCCCAAAATATGCAGCACAGACCCACAACAATGGGCAAAGAAGCTGAAAAGTTCTGTCTTCATTGACAAAATATAACACACTATTACTTTCTGCAGTTGATACATTATTAGAAGACTTCATGAGACTGAGGAGATGAAACCATCTCATTTCAAAGCATTCTTTAAAATATATTGCACAATTTGAGGGTGCGGGGTTTGGCATTATCTTCAAAAAGAAAAAAGGACTTCAAGAAAGAATTGGCTACCAGGAAGAGTATTTTCTCAGATGATTTTCAAAGGCAATATCCAGGGGTCAGACCTTTTGTATTTACTTTCATAAATAAACCATATTTGCTCTGCTTGTTTCTCAGATAATAGAAAACAAACAGTTTTATTCAGACCATCTGAAGAATGAATTCATTCTAAAAGAATTCACTGGCTACTTTTAAATGCAATTCACTGAACATGCTAACACTATAATCACTAAAATTCTGCCATAACCACACATCTGGAATTACTTCCTAATAGTGACATTTATCTTAAAAGTAAACATTATTTTTCAAGAGTTACTATTCTTCCATGAAACATTCTAAGCTGTAGTTAGTTTCACATTACTTTTACTATCTAGGGATTGTCAAGAGGTTTTTATGGTGTTATGATTGAGGACAATATATTTTGAACAGCAATCCCCAAATGGTCTCATTGCTATTGTAAATAGACTATTCCCTGGCTCACGCACTGTTCAACCTATTGCAGATTTTCTGACAGTTAAGATAAATTGTGTACAACTGAATGGCTGTGAGGGGACTAAAAAGGGGATAGACACTTCTATCTCTAGGTTACTAGAGCACATGGGTTCAGAGACAAGCGTAAGCACAACCACTGTCACGAAAAGAATGGGTCTCCATTTCCTACATGTAGGCCACATACATCAAAGCAGCCAAAATTACAAACCACCTCCCCTCTGGTATCCCTCTGCAACCAAGGCTGGACAAGCACAGAAATCAATTACTGTTTTGCAGGGCTTCCAACTCCATAAACTTTCACTCCCAGTACATACTACTGCTCTCCTATTGATGCCTTGGACCAGGGAATTAGCACAGGTCTTTAGTAACAAACTCACTTTAGAGCAGTTACTATTAAAAGGACAAAAATCTAGTTAAGATGCAACGGAACTTTGCATTTATTCTGAGCAATATTCAGCTCCCTCCTAACAACAGCACAAGAGACATTTAATATTTTTTTTAAATGTCATTTTAAATCCATATTTAAGCTGAAGAATGGAAATTCTTGGGAGCTGTCAGCTTCCAGCCACATCTTGTCTCTCCATCAGGGTGAGATTCTCACCTTAACTTCCACAGGAAGGAAACTGGCCAATCACAAGCCAATATTGACACCTTTGGAGAAGCCCAGGGATGTATGCAAAATGCCATACATATTCAAACACCTCATAAGTCAAAGTCTGCAAGTAGTTTAGAAATACTAGTGAGAAACTCAGAGCTTTACAGAACACCTGAAATGAAAGAGTCCTGACCACAAGACTTAGAAAGACAGGAAAATGTGTGTCTCAATTCCATCCTCTTCTTAACCTGAAGCCTAAGGAGCTGTTTTCCAGCCTGTCTCCAAGCTCAACCCAGAGACCACTGCTTTGTGTGGTATCAACTGCAATATGGTCTTTAGAGAAAGCAGCTTCCCCTGTCCTAACAGGGCAGCATGGCCAACACTGTCACATTTTGGCTTGTTGTTTCAGCTGCTAAACCAATTATAAAATAAGGAAGTACTAATATGGCTAGGCTTTAACTCCCTCGCCCTCCAATATTCCCTCCCTCTCTTTTGTGTGCAGGGTCTGGCTTCCTTCAACAAACATAACCACACCATTTCTGCATTTTCCAACACAAGAATGCCTTCTATTTCATCTCTGCCTTCCTTCTTGTTTCCCGATTCAACACAATGTCTGGTGGTTCTTGCTTCCTGAGTCAACATACCTTCTTTACAGTATCCCAGGGTTCATTAAGAAGAGTGTGGCCAGCAGGTCGAGGGAGGTTCTCCTACCTGTCTGCACTACTGAGATCACATCTGGAGTACTGTGTTCTGTTCTGGTCTCCCCAGTTTCAGACAGACAGGGAAATACTAGAGAGAGTCCAACAGAGCTACAAAAATGATTAAGGGACTGGAACAGTCCTCTTGTGAGGAAAGGCTGAGAGCCCTGGGGCTGTTTAGCCTGGAAAAGAGAAGACTGGGAGGGGATCCTATGAATGTTTACAGATACCTGAAGGGTGGGTGTCAAGTAGAAGGGGCCAGTCTCTTTTCAGTTGTGCCCTGTGATAGGACAAGAGGTAATGGTAGCAAGGGGAAACACAGAAGTTCCACCTCAACACAAGGAAAAGCTTCACTGTGAGAGAGCCTGGAACAGGATGGCCAGAGAGGTTGTGGAGTCTCTTTCTCTAGAGACTTTTAAGACCCGCCTGGTTATGTTCCTGTGTGGCATGCCCTAGGTGTTCCTGCACTGGAAGGGGTTTGGGTGCAATGATCTCCAGAGATGCCTTCCAACCCCTACCATTCTATGATTCTATGGTGATGACTCCTTTGGCTGGCTGTGCTCTGGGTGGAGGCCGAGAGATGAAAGCACCCTGAAAGGTCAAAGGAATGGGGTAGACAGGCTATGCTACCAGGAGTCGAAAGCACAGACCCTTCAGGAATGCACAAAGCAAGACTGAAGTCTCTTTATTCCCAGGGCAGGCTGGAAAAGCATGCAAAAGTGATTAAAATCATGCAGCCTGTCCTTCACAAGTGAGGTCTACTTCTCTCATCAGACAGACCATCATTTTTAAGCCAGCAACCAGGGAGTTAAGAGCAGTTTACAGGCTCTTATTTTTCTTCTGAAGTCCCCAGCATATCACACTCTAGCTGGGAGACTGGTACATATTACATAAGCATTGAAACAACTTCCAAAAGTGTTTGTACTGTTCACTGTAAACAAAAATAGAGCTCACTGTACTGGAAACCCAAGTGTTTTCGGCAGGAGTGACTGTTGCACACCTGCAACGAACATATCCAACACCCAGGACAAAGACTCAAAATGCTCCAGCAAATGCAGTGCTTAGAACAAAGCACTTGGTGTCCCAGCCACTAATGACTGAAACACAGTACTTTAGTAAACCTGAACCAAATCTCTATTTCAGACCTTCCAGTCCCAGAAAGAATCTTGAAAAAATCTTCTGGTCTGATTCTCTCCACATCTAAAGCTACAAAATTTCACCCAATTTCTCATCTACTATCCAGCAAATCTGGGTTCCAACATTTTTCCCCTGAAGATTCTAGAATAAATTAATTTCTATACAGGTCCAAATCTGCCCTCTGCAATCTGAGGGAGTTCCACTCAGACAACGATGCAATCCATAATGTGCCAACAATATTTGAAGGCCCTCCTAAAAACAGAAGAGGGGTGGTGGATGAGGTTTCATATTGGTTTCATCCAAGATCAGGCACAAAACTGGATTTGGGGAGTGAGATTCTCCAAGTTCATACATTTCCCTAAGGAGCACCCCAGATTAGATACTGCCTCTGAACCATCCTCTAGAGAAGTCCACATACCTCCACTGACTACATACAAACCATGAAAAGACTAAATCAGGAAAAAAACTAAGACGTTTTAGGTGGAAAGGGGCATTTTTTTGAAAGAAGTTAATGGAGTAAAAAAGGCAGAACTAACCATTACCACACATTACATTTAAGGGTGGAGTAAGCACCAAATCCCTCCTGGGACTGCCTTTTCACTGGAAGAATGTAAAACACACTTTGTCAAGCTGCTAAGGAGAGGGAGGTGGGGAGGACTCTGGTAATAGGCTGCTGGCACACTTCTAGTGAGCAATATTCTTCTGTCTCTACTGAAAGGGAAAGTCTGTGGGAATTCAGACTAAGAGTGGCTAGTGGCACTGTATGCACAGTTATGCACGACATGCATGAAGGTTGTGTTAACTCCACATATTATAAGCACTAGTCCCAGGCTTAAAGAATACAATATCCTTAGACAGTTCTTAAGCAAAATGAAGAGTACTCAATGTCTTTCCTTGTGTATTTATGGCTTTCCTTCAGCAGTTGCTGATGAGCAGGCAAGGCTTACAGAAGCTAAGTCAGGGCTAAACACAACTCCATAGTTTTGTAAAGAGGAAGGTACATCACAAGCTAGTCCATGGCTGATCAAGTGTGGTCTGTGGGTTACATATGGCTTCACTCTCACAAGCCACCTTTGTAGCCAAAGTGGCCAAAAGAGATGTAACTCAGCACCTAAAACCTCTTTTTTTTTGTGAAACATCTACCAGGCATTTTCTAAATCACATCATCCTATTTTCTGCTTCTAATTAAGTCAATAAATTCCCATAGATTTCCATTTCTGCAGCTCTAAGTCAACAGCAACTGCTTTTAAAAAACATTTCATAGGTTCACTTCATAAAAACACTTCATAAAAAACACCTTCATAGGGTCTTTCCTAATCCAGTTAGAAGCTGCTTGTTGTATTACTAGGATATCTGGAGTGACCTGCTATACAAATGGCTTAGCTGGGAAAAAAAGAAACTGAACTGGTCTCTTTGAAACTGCAAAGTAAAAAAGGAGCAGCAAAATCAAGGACTATATATTCTGAACAGTGACAGAAAGAGCACCCCAATTGTTGTTAGGGCTTCACAAGAAAACCAATATGTGTTTGTGCACCCGCGTACACTGATCTGTGGGGTCATCTGCAAGGAACTGTTGGCATGCCAACACTTTTTCTGAAGAATATGACTGTCAGCAGGACAAGAGTCCTTCAACTTTTATAGCTTGCATACTTATTTTACTATGAAAGAGAAAATTTTGACCATGGAATTGCCTGCATTTTTTAATAAATAATAACAAAAACCTTCTGATGGTGGTAAATTAATACAAAGTGGTTAAAATATGAGATTAACAATATGTTCAACATATATACCACAAAGGGTGCTCAAAGTTGTAAGCTAAATGAACTCAACAAGAGAAAGTCAACAGGAATTGAAATCAAAAAGGCTCCAGGTCAGCTCAGTGCCTTCTGTAGTTACAGGAAGGACCTTTCTTATGCAGGCTCCCACTATCAAGATAACATTTATTCTGATAAACACTTCAGTTTTAGCACAATTCAGATGTTTTGCAGTTACAACAGAAGACACAAAGAGGTGAAAAGATGGCCGTCTCCTCTGAAAGGACAACTGCCCCAGCAGCCTTTTACGGAGATGTGCTATGGAGATGGGACTTGGTTTCAAAGGAGGATTTACACTTGCAACAACTTTGTAATGTTGTTTAAAGCCTCGGCATTTGGCCCTTCTCAAGCCTAATGACTGAGCAAGGCAAAGGTGTGCTTTCCAACCCTCTACAGAATCCAGTTGAAAGCACTCATGGATGATATATGCTGGGGCTTTAAGCTGGTGGAGGGCACCTGAGCGACTGCCTCACAGCCTGGCAGGAAGGAAAGCTAATGTATTTCAATAGCTAGCAACATGCTTCTAAAGAAACTACCCAAAAAAATTCCCTCCACAGTCACTGAGAATTTCAAGGACAATATTTAGTATTACCATATTCTATAAGCTATCTGTGGGTTCACCTTCACCAAAACAATGTGAAAATATAGAGCAATTGACTTACACTGGTATTTACCTTTTCCTTCAGTGGAACAAAACAAAAAGTCTTTTTTAGCATTTTTTCAAGTGCAGAGCAGAGTTCCAATGAAAACCAGTTACAGATTTTCTGATCTCTACTCTCTCATGATGCAGCTTACAAGAAAGAGAACACCGAGCTGTGGAAACCAGCTGCACGTCAGCGACGGACTGAAAACCAAGATGCAGCCGCTGCACAACGTCTATCAAACATTTGCTGCTTCTTTGGATGAAGGTATCACTGCCTGTGCTCAGAGAACAGCAGAAAAACCCTTAACATCTTGACCCTAGCCACGACCCTAACTTGGCAGGAAGTCCCAGACAACCTGAATGCCCTTGGAGACATCACTGTTTATTTTGACAGAGCTCCAGAACTAGTGCTCCAGCAAACTGGCAGTGCCAGGTGGTATCCAGCCCATCACAGCCTGCTGAGATGCATCACAGAAATGGTACTGGCTGAAGTGTCTGGCTAACCTGGAACCTACAGTGAAATACTCCTTAGGAAAGAATTTAAAACTCAGAAGTCACTCCATCGCTCAGTAAACACTCTGCCAACATGAGACCATGTAATTTATAGCTATGAGTCTGTTATATTAATTCAAACAAAGAGAGCTACAGTCAAGTTTCTGGGGATGGGAGACGGACTAGAGATACTGCTCAATGTGTCTTCATCAATCATAAATCCAGAACCAGAGATTTCTGCCTCACTTCTCACTCCTAAACAGAAGAGCTTATAAAGATGTAACAACCATGAATTACAAGAGGGCGTTTGTTATGGGAGGACAACTGAGGCTGCCTTTGCGATACAGGAATGCAAATGCCAACTCCAAGCTGCTTACAGCAGATTGACACACTTAACAGACGCAACCACACTCCTCCTCTCGTGGCCTCGCTCCGGGAACCTGAGATGTGATAGCTCTGACCTCCATACAGGAGGGGGCCTGCCAAGTAAACAGCTTTGAGGATTCCACCAGCCAACTGTTCATTCTCTTGTACTGCTGTTTTCACTCTTGATTTCCACACCCCACCCTTCTCAGCCTTGTTATTAATGTATCTTCTGATTTCTTTGACAGTTAAATAATGTGGAGAGTCAACTTTGTGACTGGAACCACTGGAGGTGAGAAGTACACACCAAGGGTACAGTCTGTACAGAGAACAGAAAACACTGCTGTCCCCAGCTCCTGAACACTATAAAGCTAACAGGCACTGAACAAAAAAAAAAAAGAGTGCACTGAAGAATTTTTTTTTTTTTTTTTTTTTTACCAAAGTAACACTTTCAAGCACTGAAACACGTTTGATACACTGGAACAAAGTGAGAACACAAAAGGGTGTAAAAGCCACTTTAAGCTAGAGGAAGAAAGAAGTCTACAGGACCTGGATAATGTGCTCTGAGAGATTTGGATGGACATCCAGGTTTACCTGCTGGGGAGAAACAGGGCAACACACAGAGCTCAGCCAGATCAACACATGTTCAACCACTAGATGAGCGGTAGTGAACCAGAGTCTCTGCCTAGGCTCTGTGTTGTCTTCCCTTCCCTGGATCCCTGTGACATCCTGGTTCCCTCCCCACAGGGAGAGAAAGGAACGGCATGATGCCCACCCAGGTCATGCTGCAATTCTAAGTTGAAGCAGAGCCAGGTGAAGGTACAGCTCTGGGAGTTTGAGCACGCTTATAGCTCAGCAATTCACGTTTGCCAATGAGGAAGAGAACATAAAACCAGGGAGCAATCTCAAGATACACTGCTTTACACCTAGACAAGCCTCCTTGGTGCTAGAGCTTTTCATTTAAAGGCAGGAACAGGTTCCACCACTCCCAGACAAGGAGGAGAAATTCAGGAAAGACAGCGTAGAGGAGGCCTCCTCCCTCATCAGCGGTGCTGGCTGTGGGGAGGCCACCCGATGACAGCTTCAAGGGCAGGAAGAATGAGACTGAGCTGTTCTGGCTCTGCCTCCAAACTGCAGAGCAGCAGTGGGAAACCGCACCCAGGGAGATGCCTGGGGAGAAAAGGATGTTTTGTTGTGTGGGCTTTTGTTCAGGGCTTTGTTTATTAGCAGTATTTCACAGCCAGGCAAGCAGAGTACGGAAGCAATTTAAAGGGCTAGCCTGGAAGAAATAACCTGCTACACAGGCAACAGGTTTTGAATTCACTACCACCAAACAAATAACAAAAAACAAATTCTGGAGGTGGGAATAAGGAAATATTTGCTAACATGCATCATAAGGCAACAGAAGGCAACACAGTTGACTGGTTTCAGCAGCACACTAAGCTCCAGCACCAGCCCATGAAGGAGCAACCCCAAACACCCAGAAACTCTCATTAAGAGGAGACATAAGACAGCACTAGTTAATCCATGGCAATGCCCAGATGATCTATCGGCATTCACACCAGCACTTCGTCTGGGTACCAGAAAAATCACAAGACCTCTCTAGCTGAGCTAGCTCTGCTCTAACGAGAGCTGATTAATCAGCTCAGTGAGGGCTGGACAAAGAGCTGGCCTAGTAAATAATTCAGTTTTGGACAGTGTAGTCATCCCAGAGAAAGCTCATCAGAGACAGCTCCAGAACAAGCATTTCCTTCAGATGCTGAAAACCAAGTCACAGCCAAGACCATGTAAAACTTTGTCTCTTGATGGCCAAACTTAGTGCTTCACTGGAGTATGTTATGAACACAGTATAGACTCTAGCTGTTACTTTAATGAAAATAAAACCAGAATTACTAACAGAATGGAGCAACTTTTGCTTTGGTGAGATTATGTGAAGGCAGTACTTAACTGCTGGGTAGGGTATACCAGCATTTCTTCAACTTCAGAACTGTTTGGGAAGTAAACTGATAACACGGCAGAGCAATTTGATATTAAACACCCCACTTAAACACCCATGTTAGAAATTATTCTGCAAATTAGCACTAACTACAGCAGTTTCAAAGCAAGTTGGTCAGTGCACCCATCACTGATGACCTGAGAAGGAACTGTGCTGTCCCAGCACGTCTGCACATGAAACCTTTGAATTGACTATATTCTCTTCTCCTCTTTAGGGGTACTGTATAACTTTGAAAGTATCTGTCTCCGAGTCCAAGTTCCTTCACTCTTTACAAAGAGCCTAGAGGTTTTTACACGGAGATACTGGGATGACAGGTGCCCCCATCAAGGCCTCAGACAAGGAAGCAGCATGCCATAACACACGTGCCTCTGCTTCAGCAGCATCACACTCACTGGCATAGAAGTTGCAGGTGCAGGCACTGACATGTACACAGAGAGTCCAGAGAGCACCCCAGCACCTGCAGATGCTGCAGCACTGAGCACAGGATTCAATTTCAGACCTCCACAGTCATTTCCCCTCCAAGGGATGAGGTCCTCTCTGTGCACATGCACATGTTTGACTTTGCAAAACCAGATCATGGCTGAAAGCTATTTGAAAAATAATCCTCCCCAATAAGGAAAATGTCAGCAGTCGTACAGTAAAGCACCACACTAGGTAGTGTACAGCATAGTTCTACCAGGCCAGCAAGATTTCTGGTGCAAGTAACCACACACAGCTTGAGACACTGGTTCCCAAAAAGAAGGAAATGTGTCTCATCCTCCCGAGACTGAACAAAATATCATCCACTCATTAGCCTCTTAGCAGAAGAATTAAGAGCACCACATCCAAATTGGTCTCCTCACTTCTAAACTAACCTTTGGTGGGTTAATGGATACTAACCAGAGGAAGACAACAGGTAAAACTAAGTACACTGCCTGCATCTGCCCACACTGAAGTTTTAAATGGACACCAGCTGTTAATTCCTTTCTACATTCTTCACATTTTTTTTTGGCCAACTCCCCGACAAGACTAACAGAAACCTTTCCCCTTAAAACTTTCATCTGATGCATAGATAAAATAGTCAGGCCTTTTCAGGCAAGGAAAAGAAATATGTATCATGACTGCCTTCATTCAAATGCATGCCTGTAGATCTTCAGTACATCCCTGCCCTTTGAAATGGGTTAAAGAGCCTTAAGGCCATCTAAATTAAGTCAATTTGTTATTCAGGGCATTTGTGACCAAACAATTTGAGATGTATCCTAGGTGGAAAATGCATGCAGGCCAGAATTTAAAACCCTAGGAAATAAGATGATGGATGTCGAGCAAAAGCCTCAAAAAGCTACATCTTAAATAAGCTGGGTCATTATTTTGGTTCTTTGAAGTTTCAACTGTGCTTAAAGTCTTCTTTCTGTGTGAGTGTTTTAGTGGACATCCTTATGTGCTGCTTCATGCAAGATAGAAATATGTATCATTTTATATGTGATATATTGATGACTCTTGCCACATTTCTCATGTCAGCTTGCTAATAGTTAGGGTACCATCTTCTGCGCTCCTGCTCTTTCCGTGAAGGGGCTAGCACTCCTGCAGTTAACTAAACTGCCTTAGCTACTTTAAGGGGACCACCAGAATGTTCCTTCTCAAAACTTCACAGCCAAGGAAGCTGCACCCAGGGCAGCCAAGCTGCAGCGACACAACCCCCAGCAAGCCTGGACCTTGGCTACACAACTGGCAAAGGATGATTTCTGGGCATCAGGGTGAAGAGAAAGGCTCCCCAGCACCCTCTGCTCCCTAGGGCTACACACACTGAGATGCCAAAGGAGCACCCAGAGCAAGAGGTACTTTCCTCTGAGGTGTGCATTATTCACAGATCTAAACATTTTAAGTAAAACAGGCAAATAAACAAACCAACCAATGACATTTAGCACTTTCAAAATATCTAACTATTGTTACTGGCACTTTATTATAAACGGCTTCTGGCAAGATGTAAATAGGACTTCATTTGCATACAACAGCTTTGCTAGCCTTGTACACCCAGGGAAAAGAAATTACTTTGCAGCAAAAGCAAAAAACAACAATCATTTGGTCCATGAGCTTTTCTGCATGGACCTCACAGGCCAATGCCACTATTATACCCACTATTTTCACACTAAGTCTCAAATCCCATCCTGCGGAAGAAACACCAGCAAATACATTGTATTTCTTCTGTGAGCACTCAGTTTCAATTGGTTACCAACTGCCTACAAATCCCACACAGTCACAACATGCAGCACCAGAAGCTGAAGAAAAACCTGCATAAAAGCAATGGTATGTTAAATATCTGATTATTATTTCATTCTGATTTGAAGTTTTTGTCTGGGAAATAGATCCTCTGTTGGCACATCCCCAACCCAACAGCTGCATTGCTTTTCTACTTCCACAAGCACTCTAAAAGTTAGCCAAAACCCTGTTTGTGCTGGCAAAAGCCCAAGACTTTATTATTATGTACTATTAGTTCATAGGGAGAAATGAGCACTATGGGGGAGGGAGGGGAAATACAGAGATGATAAATAATTGGGTGCAGATGTTGAAGATTTATGAAGCTCTGTACACTGGACAGTATCTTACATAGTGTTTCTACCACCTGTTTGATTTTGAGTTTTTAATAAAATAACTATGCTATGTGCTATCCTTGAAGAATATTCTAGAATTCCTCCTTCAAAACCCATCAACTTTTGATCTCCACTTGTCTCATCTCAATAACAATCTATCTTCATAGTTGCAAACTGCCACTTGATATTCATTTCATATTTAAATAAGATCTTGGCTGTTGTTTTCATGACCTGGCAATTTTCAACTGCAATCAGACTGCATCATTCTTACTTCATGTCCCAAAAACTAAACCTGACACATCATGCCAAATCCCCAGCATTTAGAATTCATTATAAAATATTTCATCATCCCAAGGAAACTGTTCTGAATACCTAATCATTTTCACCTCTTGGTTTGTTGGTTTTTGGTTTGGTGGTTTGTTTGTTTGTTTGGGGGGGGAGGGGGGTGATGGTTTCCTCCTACTTACTGTCAAACCAGCATCTGCTCAGTGTCTCTGAGGACTGTTGCTTCCCCAGTATTATACAGATGTCCAAGCCTTATTGAGACCAATACTCCATTTAAGATGACTACAAAAGCAATCCAGTCCCAACCAGGTTACAGAACTTTGGTTCAATAAATTTACTCCACACAATATTTGGAACATGCAAACTACTGCATCTGACAGCAAATACTATGAAAGTAAAAACACAAGAAAGTCACTGCCATTTTTCATAACTGACAGGTAATGTGAAATGGCAAAACCATTACATCAGGAATGCTTTCTTTCCACCAGAAAAAAAAAAAAAAAAAAGGGCAAAATAAGGTACGTTTGCTTGGTTATTTTTCCAAGAATTTACCAAGAAATCACAAAAAACCCTTTGCATTTCTGCAAGCCAACACCATGGGCATTTCTGCTCCAGAACTGGCAAGCAAGAAGCACCCAGGCTCCCCACCCAAAGCACACCTTGACCTGACTAGGTCGGTCAACCTGACATTTCCCTTTACCTTTCCCACAGGCCACAGCTGCTGATAAACTCTTCCTGAAAAATTATTTCACCCTTCCCAATGATGTGGCTCACACAACACAGACTGTGTGAAGGTCATGACCTCATTACAAATTTAGATACTCAGTTCCCATCTGTTAAAAAGTAGATCTGGTAAATTTGGAGGGTTGGAAAAAAACGTCTATGGAGATTAAGCTTTTCCTGTATCTCCAAAATAAATTTTATTTATCATGATTGTGCTTCTGGTTCAAAAGAAAAAAAAAAAAAAAAATCCCTATTTAGACAAGCACAGAGAAGGTCACTACAGGGTTTCCTCCTGTTCACCAGCTGGGTGGTGTGAGAGAGACACTGCTGCCACCACCACGTAGCGCCACCCCATCTCTTACTACTAAATGCAGGTCCAGAGACACAGCAGACAGCATGTCAATGGAAGCTGCCCAACTTCCCTTCCTATCCCAAGGAATTCATATGGCAAAAAAAGTGATGTCAAGAACTGACAAGTACAGAAAAGCTCCTTTTTATATCATGAAGTGTTTCCCCTGGATAGCAAGCCACATTTGCTGTTTCAGAAAGAGACTACCCATTCTCTCCACCTCCTTTGTGTGTAGAGAAAGGAAACACTTGCACTACATCTGTTCCTTGAACAGTTTTTGCAATGCCTTCTACTGTTTCCAACAGTTGGACTGATGGCCTGAAATTGTCAAGCAGTTTGATTTTGTTACTTGAAAGCGTGTGTAACAAGAGGCTCAGAAGCTGTGGAGGAGTGGTGCTGTTTGCTCAGAATCTGCACAGACCACCCAAATCTGCTCTAAATTCCAACCTGCAGCATGAAAGTATAATTACACTGAATTTATTGGGGGGGGGGGGGGCTGGATTTTGTTAGGTTTTTTTTTCTTTTATCATCAGATTTGAAACTGACCAAACCCCCCCCGGGGCAAAACCACCCCACCCCAGGCCTTGTGGCCAGGAAAATTCCACTTCATTATAGCTCTGGCTTCCTGAGTCACACTCCCTGCATTCAGGGTCTCCATGGAAACCCTCCACCTTTCCCCTCAATTTCAGAAGACCTTAGCACCTAAAATTGTCCTGGATTATGGGAATATGTGAAGCAATTCCCATACAGGAAGAAAGTGCAAGAGACATTTGCCATTGATCACTTGCCTTGGATACTGAACAGACTGGTCCTTATGTCATTATTTTACTTCATGTACCTGGAATAAGAATAAAATATCATATGAGAGAAATAACGTACAGCCAGTTTTTGGGCTGTACCAAGCATTCAGGCACTATGAATCAATTTCTATTCATTGACTGCCTCAAGATAGATGTGATCAACGGAAGAAGAAATAATCTATATCTGACTGTTTCTTGTTACTTAGGCAACAGCTCAGAGCGTATCCAAAACCAGACAACTATCAGACCATTTTCTTGGATTAACTGTGAGAAACAACAAAAAAAAAATATCAGCGCAGTTACTGAATGCAAACCCTGAGGAAGGGTTACATTCCCAAGTTACCATCAGGAAGATGCAGAATCTGGCTAGTTACAAGGCAGAAATACAAATCGAATGAGTGTAAAGCAAATGCTTCCAGACTACAGCTCCCCATACTCAGGCTGAGCGATCACATCCATGTTTAAAATAGCTATACCTACCTGAGATAACCCAGATACAGTAACCCACTCAGATTTCACACAATACATCCGAGTACAGAATTTGACATGGCAAATGCAGTTTTATGGATTATCCTGTAGAACAGCAGTATTGCCCCTCATAATTAATTTTTTTTTTAAATAAATAATCAAGAATCAGGCTCTCGAATTGTTTAGACAATAACAATGGCAGGTGGTTTTCATTCTTCCATGTGTATTTTAAGTATGACAGGGTGATATAGTCATGAAGGAACCCTCCCAGACAAACAATAGAACCTTACTGATGATATTTTCCAAGGAAAAGCTGGGATTCTCACATACTTAACATTTACACCTGCAGATGGGGGGGGGGGGGGGGCAAAACACACATGCCCCAATTTAAAAGTGCTAATCCTGTACATTTTCCCCCTCATGA
>JANHGN010013765.1:0-21662 GCA_024605025.1 Megaceryle maxima | reverse complement strand
AAACATGCTCTGAAAAGCATCATCCAAAACCCCCCAAAAACACAACACCAAAACAAACAACCAAAAACACACCCAAAAAAAAAAAAAAAAAAAAAAAAAAAAAAAAAAAAAAAAAAAAAGAAAGAGAGCCCCTCTCATTAACAGCACCTAAACCACCAACAGATGGGAATGGACAGGACATGCTCAGATTCCACAGCAGACAGAAATCCCTCCTTCCAAAAACAAGTGTTAAAGCTCTCTTTCTCTGGGCATCATAGAAAGAGTCAGATTTAAACTCGCAGATTTGAGCGAGGATGGTGGCTGTTACAGGAATAAACGAACCCACGACCAATGCAATGCACTGCAATCAATATTTTAAATTAAATCAGTCATGCCCATATTCAAATCAGGTCAACAGTAATTAAAGCATCCTTATTTAGAATAGTAAACCCAGGAAACGCCTGGGTCAGTACATTTCTCAAAGTGGACATATTAATGGGAGTGTTTTGAAATGCATGATGCACTAGTAAGAGGCTTTAATATAAAGCTCAGGATTACACCCCACTAGCTTTTCCATTATTATACTCTCCGTGAAAAAAACACGTGCTGTGAAGATAGCAAGAGGTTAAAACAAACCTCTGATCATTGCTCAGTTCTTTCTTTTCGAGAGGATACTGCTCTCAGTTTCTACTTGTGCTACACTTGGTACTTCAGTCGGACAGAAGGTAGAATTTTATGTAAAACATTACTGTTTGCAATGACATCCATGACAGCACAACACACAGAAAGAAGCTTCAGAATTTCAACAGCAACAGTAAAATTGCCCCCCTCTTGTTTCTAGAACTATCTCCTTGGTTGACTCCATCTTAACACGCTACCTCACCACACAACACAGCCATTTTAATTTCTGGATGACTGGAGTTTGCTTCCCCTGCACATCAGGCTCAGCTATCTTGAGAGCAGGAATTGCTCTGCATAAAGCACATGCAAGTGAAGGCATAAAAAAAAAATTAATAAATTCAAGTGAAGCTAGAGGAAGTTGGTGAGAGGTAGAGCTCAGTAGACTGAATACATAAAAATGCAGAGTTTTTTTAGATTGTCTCCACCTTCTTTTTCCAAACAGGCATCACAGGAAAAACTCTGCAATCCGGTTCTCTCGAGAGGGCAAAGATGAATGCAGGCTGTATCTATGCTGCCTTTAATAACAGCCCCAGACAGAAAGCTCACGTTCCCAGGCCATAGGAGTGAGCTGGCACACACCGAAACAGGCTGGGTGTGCAGACACTTGTAGGCAATGCAGACATGGCGCAGAAGCGGCACAGCTGGGATGCAAAGCTGCAAGTTTGCCAACACAACATGCGAGTCACACGGCTGTATGAGTCACGCTCCCACCCTGAGCATCCCTCTTACCCTGCTCAAGGGCTGGGGCTGAGACCTGCTGTGGTGGCAGGGGCAGCTCTCCAGCATGGGCAGGTCTGCTTCTCTCCCAGACAGCCCTCAGTAGGCACAGGATTTCTGAATCCTGAAAATTTCACTACTCAGCATAAAAGCCAGTCACAGCTATGTGCAGAAGATGGAGGCAGAATGCAAATCATCAGACAATGCCAGAGCACAGTATTTATGCAACTGCATGTTAATGCCCCTAGTTCACAGAGCCAGTGCTGCGCAAACGGGAGCTCCCCTCACGCAAACAGGAGCTGCCAGTAGAGCAACAGTCACATCAGCATCCTCCATAATCCACAAGGACACATGTGACTGCATCAGTTCAGGTGTGGAAAGATGTCAAACGAAAAGGCTACCTGCAAAATTCAGGGTTTATTTTTGTCCTGCTGCAATCCTATTCCTTGCACTCCTCCAGTGCTTGGAAGGGACAGCTCACAGCTCACAAAGGCTGGCAAAATGGAGGAGAAATGCAACAGTAAGATCTTTCAAATACTTGTTTCTGACATTCCACAAAGCTAATGCAAGTTCCAGGCAAACAGAATGAAGCCTGTCCAAGGTAGCAGTGGATCAACAGGAAACAAGCTCTAGGCAAAAGACAAATCCATGCTGTCCATTTTGGTGCTTGTGACGCTGCAAGTGCCTGAAGTACAATCCCTTCATGCGGGTATTTCACACTAACATCACATGGAGTAACTGCTGAAAAGGTGCTGTAGTTATAAAAAACACTCTGGCCAACCATGAAAAAAAATACATTAGTGCTGACTACCACATTCTTGTTTACCAAATACATTATAAAACTGGCATGAAAAACATGTTTATTACCTGTACCACAAACATCAAGAGAAAAATATTAATTGCCTAGAAATTCTAATTTAGTCTATCCAGAACAGACTGCAGGACAGACCCAAACAAGCCATATTCAACACAGATAGATTAGACAGATGGTACTGGACGGTATAAAGGGGATTTGTGCTTGCTTGACTTTGACATGGCTGAATTACTTATTAGTTGCAAAGACAGAGGAGTTATGCTGGGTATTTTACAAAGATTTAATGCCTATTAAAACTTCATACCATTAAAAATTATCATACATTCTGTACAACAAAACAGGGCTTGTTTTGCAACTCAATGCTGCTGAGCACTTCTCATAGCCTATCACAATGTATTTCAATATAAAAAGGATGTAAGCAGTATCAGTACCAGTGCTATACTGTTCCAGAATCTTTATGTAACCTGTGAATTTATGCAAGAACAGGGAAATTGAGTGAAAGGTTAATAGAAACCCTGAATTAAAATAAAACCTCCGAATTCCTGAAAGCTGCTGAAACCCTCCAACTTCAAAATGAAGTCACTCAGCACAAGAGCCTTCTGTATTCCTCTGCTCTCTTCACCAGTGCCTGCTATCAGATTCTCCTGGGACTCCAGCAAAGTACAAGATTAAAAGATGTTCTTGCAGTGAATAGAGGACAGGGTGAAGCCAAAATCACTATCACATTTCTGGGGACTACACAATCCCAGTTAATGCTGAAAGTATATACATATGGATGTAGCCAGAAAATCTGAGCACAGACGCCAATTTAAAATAGGCCATTTCCCCTGAAGCTTATTATACCTTAGAATAAGTGTTTCTGGCACCTACTGTAATCAGCACAGGTCCCATTCAGCATCAGTGACACATTCTTCAGTGGCCTGAAGCACACTCCTACCTGGGTGGATTTGCTGCACTAAGAGAGCTGTAGCATCAAGCGATAGCAGCAGCCGCAGCAAAGCAAGGCATTTCTCCACCTGTCCAAACCCAGAACAAAGCAGCAGACTGGTGTGGATTACAGAGCATGAGGGGAATCTGGAAAGCAGGAAATTACAGAGAGCCTCAGACGTTCTCCACAAACCAAAGGCTGCCAGCTATCACCTTACCTCCCAGATGTACCCAACTAGATACCAGGGCTGTCATTTCATGGCACAAAACCGACTCTTTATTCACAGTCTCCTCCCAATGCCAAAGAAGAAAACTATGAGATCACCTCCCACTCTGACTAGTGTTAAGGGGAGGGTTGAAGCTCCTACATACAGGTGTCAGTCAGGAGTAACCCAATCACAGAAAAGTTATTAGCTAATAAGAGAACAGTCATCATCAATTGTCCAAAATGAGTCAGTTGGTAAGACTTAGCAAACCATGTAACAGATGATTTGTGGGATGCATACTCACTTTTTTTTTTTTTTAGTGTAAAACCTTTTCCTATCAACTTTCGGATAGGAAAGCAGGTGGACTTGAAGCCAGGCTACAAAACATCCACAGGAGAAGAGAAACCCTAAGAGTATCAAGCAATCACAGGACTATGCAGGAATTCTCTAGCCCCATGAATTCGGCTTGGACTTTTTTGCACACCCCCCCCTTCCTCCCCCCTCCCCCATTTAGGGCTTTTGCCTCAGATCACATGCCACCTGAACACACATAAGCCCACACTGTGCAAAGCAGCAGCGCCCCAAGCGAAGGGCTGGCTACTGCCCTGCTCACTACCATTGTAACTCCCCAGCTATTTCATCTGTGTACTAGGAACTCCATTTCCCACCATAACCATTATTTTTTTTACTCCATCCAAGAAATTAAGACAGAAATTTGCCTTGAGATACCAGTATTTTAGAAGCTCTGTAGGAACTGCAGCTTGGGATTGCCTGATCCTCAGGCAGGTTTTCTTTCATGAAGATCAGCACAGCTCCCTCTCCTCCCTCTCACTCAAATCTGATATTCATTTAATCAAAGGTGGTTTATGAGCAAGTTGAGGACAAGAGATCTACAATTTAACCCTACTGAGAACAGACAACCATAAGACTAAATTTTTTTTTTCCCCTCCAGAAAAAGTACCAGCATTCTTTTTCACATAATTTTCATTTTTACTCACCTTTACAAAGCCAATCTTGATTTTAAGCTATTTGAAAAAGTCAAATTTGTTCCAGTCATAAAAATGAAGATATTTAGTATAAAGGCCATTGTTTCCACCCCTGAAGTACATCTGTTAGTCTGGAAGGTATCTGCTTGCCTTAGTGCTTAGGCTGCACCGAGTAAGCTGGTTTTTTTACCAATAGTTGTAATTTTAGAGAACAAGACTATTTAGAGAACAGGAGACCTGGGGCTCTTTAGTCTGGAGAAGAGAAGACTGAGAAGGGATTTAATAAATGTTTATAAAGATATGACAGCTGAATGTCAGGAGGAGGGGGGAAACCTCTTCTCACTCGTGCCCTGTGATAGGACAAGGGGGAATGGATATAAGCTGGAGCACAGGAAGTTCCACCTTAACATGAGGAGGAACTTCTTTACTGTAAGGGTCACGGAGCACTGGCATGGGCTCCCCAGAGAGGCTGGGGAGTCTCCTCCTCTGGAGATTTTCAAGACCCACCTGGATGCATTCCTGTGTGACCTGTGCTAGATTGTATGATCCTGCTCTGGCAGGGAGGTTGGACTCAAAGACTTTCAGGGTCCCTTCCAATCCCTGACATCCTGTGATTTCAGAATGACAAAACACCCCAGGCAAAATGACCTTCATGAGAGCATTTAAAGGCAGTCAAGGAGATCGAAGCAAGAAAAAAAAAGGGGAGGCAGGAAAATAGCTTAGATGGCAGGATCCAGTCAACCAGGGCTGAAGGGCACACTGTGCAGGGGCCCAGGAAGAGAGGCCTTGTTCCAAATGCAGCAATCTTTCCAGGACGGACAATGGACCTGTTCGCAAGTCTCTGCAGAGTAAGCCTCAACTTTATGCAGAGCCCTTACACTTGCTCAGTCACTTACTGGGGGCATTTTCTAGCTACAACTGAATCACTGCTCAGGAAAGAAGAAACACAAACTGATCCCAAAATAAGCTTCCCGAGATCTGATTCGTGCTACTAAATCATTAGTGCTTGTCAATGGAAAATGAGCACTGAAGCCAAGGTCCCTTCAGCTATTTCAGATACTTTCACTTTCACATACGCCAAAACTCCTTTAAAAAAATGCAAGACACCACTGCAACAACTTGGGCAAATACTGAGAAGCTGGTGAGGACCACTACCTGTCTGTAGAGACCATGCACCACTACACACTATTTCAAATAACATTTAGAAATACTATAGCTGAAGAAAACTGAATTAGAGAAAAAATGCTGGGGATGTCAAACAAAGAATGGAGAAGCTGCTGCGTGACAGAAGGCATTAAGATCTAGCAATGACAGAACAGAGAAGCGTCATCGCATACTCAGGGGAACGCACAACCCGCAGACATGTACCATACAGAGCTGATCCATTCACCCATCTTCTTTTGCCACAATAACTAAAATGTAACAGAGAAAAGAATAAAAATTGACATATTCAGGAGGCCAGCCCTGGGGTTGCAGCCTCTGAGCATGTTTTGCCCATTTAACAGTGCCAGCATCCAGAATTTAATCTCTTCAGTATGTTACTGAATTAAAATAATGCACTTAGCTGCTTGCCCATGTACGCACTAATGTGGCATTAGAAGTACATCAACATGTTTGTATTTTAAGTGGTTAATAGGACTCAAGACATTACGAGGGGATACAAACAGTCTGCAGGTCAGTTCTCTGCACAGCATGCCACACACAAACCACTGACATACATTTCTTTCACAGACCTTAGCATTACCTTCAGTAACAAGCTACTAAGTTCTACCTTGATTACTAAAGGAATGGCAACTAAAACCAAATTCATTTCTGCATATACTCAAGCCAAGAAAGCTACATTTAGCATGAGTGCAGGCGCAAGATCTGAGGACTCCAATACAAATCTAATGGCAACAGACATGCTTAATACCAGTTCTACTTATATTAACAGCTAATGTGACCAAGGGAAAAATAATGGGTTAATGCACCAAACAGCAACCTGAAGCCACGGAAAGCAAGGACCAAATTGCATGGGCAAGGTGTGTGACCAGCCATGACATCCCCTCCCCTCTTAATAGCATAGGTATTTCCTAGCATTTAATCTGTGACTGAAATTCAGTTTCACCATGCTCCTTTGGGTTTACACACTTTGGGTTTTGTTTTGGTTAGACAGCAAGTTTGGTGATCATAAAGCTGTGACCAGAAAAGTATGGCCTTATGCCAGGGCAGGTGAGAGAACACAGAAGGATCTTCCCTTTGCTGGAGCAGCTCAAAAGCGAGCTGCTGAGACACAGAAGGAGAGTGTTAGCCCCACTAAAGCATTGCAACTGCCCTGCAAGGTGGCCAGACAGACTGACGACACAGAGATTTACCGTGCCTCTTCACTTACCACCAGCCGTCAACCTGACAGCACGTCACCCACCCAAAATGGCATTGCTCCTGGGGTAAATCCAGGACAAGCCCATTCTGCCACACAGAACAGTGTCAGAAACCAGAGCCATTGCAGTTGTGCGTTGCTGGGAACCACCCTGCCCACATGCCAGCGATCTGCAGCCAGAGAGCACCCACTTCTATGACCTTGCAGCACAAAGCGGCAGGGCAGGGCTGCTCTGCACTCCCCAGGCTGGGCTGCAAGGTCCCGATGTGGGACTGAGGCGAGCTCTGACATCCAGCGCCTGGCACCCAGCCCTGCTGCGACCAGTTGGCCATGTTTGGCCTCAGTTTCCCTGTTCCAGAGAAGGCCAGTCCTGGTTGGCATGCTGGCAAATCCCCTGGCAAAATGCAGCTGGGAATGCAGAATAAGTTCTGGTGGCTATCATGCAGCTGGGGACTGCAGGGAAACATCCTACTCTAGTCTTCTCTTCTAAAGGCTGGCTGACCATCAGAGTGGTCACCAGGAAAATGCAACTGGCTCAGCTGAAGTCAAGCTGATGAACAAAACAGTACTGCTGCTCTCCCTCCTATCCACAGAAGCCAACAGAACAGAAAAAAGGATCCCTTTTCACTTGGAATTTCAAAGGCTGTCAGAACAGCAGCACTTCCATCATTCACCTGGACCAACAGGATTACATGAACAAATTAGATTTTCTTTTACAGCAGATGACAATTCAACCCCTTACTTGGGCTAAACAGCATTTGTTGAAAGCCTTTCTGAACTTCATTTCCATGATAAAAGCTGTGCATTGTTTGGCTCCCTTCCTTGCCTCATAATATTAAGATGACATTCAAGCAATGTGACAAGTACACTTCCCCCACCCTGTTACATATACAATGGTCATTTTTATTTGGTTGTCCTTTACTTCAGCCTAGAGGAAATTCTCTTTTCCAATACAGCTTTTGTTGATGGCAAGTTTAAGGAAGTTTTGCTGAAATGGTGTTTTATTATTAAATTTTATATTAATGTACAAAAATAAACACCTGCCTTTCATTTGTGGATTCTTCTAGCATGTGGGCTGAGGATATCAGCATTCAGCACATGCATTTGAACTTGCCAAGCCCTTGATCTTCCTTCCCACTGAGCTCAACCACACAGATTGCACCCACCCTTGTAGGTGGCCGCCCAAAAGGCAATTAGTGGCTTGCTACAATTTTCAGTCCTCCTGCCACAAACACACAGGGTTGAACCCACAGCCTCTAGAGAGGAGGCAGGTCTGCCTTACATGCCCTGCCAACCGAAAAGGGTGCTGCCTGCTCCCAAGTCACTGTCACACACCCGCTGCACCAAAGCCAGGATCCTTGTCTCGTCCTGATGAAATTCTGTGAACGCAGTCTTCTATTTTGAATTCCTGTTTTCACTTTTGCATTCCTTCTAGCCCTTTCCTCCTTTTGATTTTAGATACTCATCACTTTCTTTTGAGCCATTTCCTGCTTGTTTCTTTCTCCCACCCACTTGTGCTCTTTGTTCAACAATAACAACAGATTAGAGTTGAAGAAACAGCGGCAAAGAAGTCTCAGCTCAACTCCTGCATAGCTCTGGCCTCGGGAGTGAACCTTTGACACACTGAATATTTAACTTCTCTGGTAAGACTAATGAAATAATTTCTCTATTCACAGCTACTCCCAGCACTGTAGAGAAGGCTTAATATTTTAATATTGGAATTGTAATAGCAATTGCAAAAGGAACGGCCCATTTTAAGCAATGCACTGACTTTATGGATGACTTACAATCACGGCACTGTAACACAGCAAGAAGCAATCAAAGAAGAGACTGTGACAGAGGCAATTTTGTGCACTTTCCGTGCCATTTTGTATTCTCCACAGAAACAGTTGGGAAGATTTATCATAGGCTCCAAAAAAAAAAACCACACAGCAAAAGCACTAAGTTTGTAATGATGACAGCTCCAGCTTCGCAACACATCCAGCTGCTAAAACCAATCAGGTGTTGCCTCAGGCTAAAACCAGGGCTAGGAGGAAGACATACAGGGCAGCGAGCCTCTACCCTCAACAGTCACTGAAATTAAAAATAATAGTAACACACACAGAAAAACCAAACTCCACAGCTAAAATTAACTATAGCATTGTATAAAAATTCCCTCAGATACATTTCTTCTGATTGTTTGGTTTCTTTTTGCTACCATACTCAAATTACAAAGCTTCCTCACCCTTTCTGTCAACACCAGAAAGAGCCTGTAGACTGCACTCTGACAAGTTACATCACATTTCCAACACAGCTCACTGACTTCTCAGAGGAGCAGCACAGGGTTTTCTAATTGATTCTGGGAAACAAATTCCTAAGGTGTGTTATTCAAGGACCTTGTATCACCACACACACACACAAAAAAGTTAGCATCTAGAAGCAAAAAAAACAGTAGCCATCCAATCCCTGATTTCTGATATATTTTTTAACTCAAGACTTCAGAGTGTACCCTGCCAGGAAAACTAAAGTGAACCCTGCAAATTTTTCCTGGCAGTTATGTCTGGAAGTGCTAAAACCATGGTCACTGCAGTTTCAGCACCCATCAACCTTCCACTTGGCATTTCTCAAAGCTGGACAATGCCCTTTTAATGGAGTGCAGGAAAGTGTTCCAGCACTCTGAAGAGAAATACCTGCATTTTCCAGGCAGTAGCTGATGAAAGTCAAAACCAGGACAGAATTTTAAAAACACAATAATTTTTTGCTCCAAACAACAACAAAAATTGGTAACTTTCTTTACTTTTAATAATGTAACCAAGGAAGGAAACTGTACAAAACTTTCCAGTCAGCTATTATACACTGAGGCCAATTCAGAGAAAAAGAACGTAGGTGATGTATTTCACCAAAGTTAAACCTTATGAATGTTTACAAATACCTGAAGGGTGGGTGTCAAGTAGAAGGGGCCAGTCTCTTTTCAGTTGTGCCCTGTGATAGGACAAGAGGTAATGGTAGCAAGGGGAAACACAGGAAGTTCCCTCTCAACCCAAGGGAAAACTTCACTGTGAGAGTGACCGAGCCTGGAACAGGGTGCCCAGAGAGGTTGTGAAGTCTCCTTCTCTAGAGACTTTCAAGACCCACCTGATTATGTTCCTGTATGACATGCCCTAGGTTTTTCCTGTGCTGGACTCTCTGATCTCTGGAGGTTCCTTCTAACCCCTACCATTCTATGACTTCATGATTCACTATACAGGTAATTAAGTACTTTCTGTTTCAGGAAAACAAGATTATCATTTAGAACACTGAAACAAAGCAAATGAGTTTGCTGTTTCAAGAACAATTCAACCAAAATTTTTAGGAACACTCAGTGGGACCACGCTCCATAATCCAAAAAAAAAAGGCAACTGGAGAGTTGCACACATCCCAGGCTCAGCCCACTGTGGTGCCACTGTGAGGACCTTGACACAGACATCTTGTTGCTTGAGAAAGCAGCTCACACAGCATTACCAAGGTTGGGGTCTCCACACAGCAACACAAAGATGAAGTTATATGTGCAGGTCTGTCTAACTTTTGCATGGTCAAGAGGTCCAAGGCCCTAATCTTACACAATAAGGAGTAAATTCACGGTAGGATTACGTTCCCCACCTCACTCACCAGGTCCTGAGCTCCTTTGCCAAACCAGGTCCATGGACTTAAGGCTCAGACAGAAACATAACGAGAACTACAATCTAATAGCAGTATAAACATTCCCTCAAGACCTATCAAGTTTATACCACAAATACTTCTGACCAGTGTGTGAACTGCTGGGAGGCACAAAACAAATTCAGAATATAGTTTGTTATGACAGTAATATTTGCATAATCATTACTTCTATGTATTATAAGCACAAGAGTAGTTTCAGGACAGTTAGCCCAAGGTGAATCACCCATCTCTTTAATCCTTTAATAACATGCTTGGAATGCAATTTGGAAATTCCCCTCTGATAAGGAGTCACCCTGCCTGCATAGTGACCATTTCTCAACATTCATTATCATCAAGCATTTTTGTTTCCTAGGATTGTAACATTTTGATCAACCCACAAAACTGAACATTACGTATACATAAAAAGATTTTCTTGGCCTTGTTTTATATATTTGCTTGCCCTCCTATCTCTCTTTAGGGCATCAAGTGATATTATGGCCAAGCTACTAAATAAGAGAAAGGAGAAGCATTTATATCAAAATATGCATAAAACTTTTAATGCTAAGACTCCTACAGGCGCCGATCTAACTGAGTTTGGCAAAAAATTTGTTTCAGACACAAAGCTCTTCCACAGCTCCTTGGCATCCTACCACAGCTTATGACAACCAGAAGTTAAACAATGAAAACAGGCATACACCCATTAAAGGCACCCTAGAATAATGTGAAGACACTGTTCTGCACATTAACCCACATGTCACCTTAAGGGTAATGACCCCATGCAAGGAATCTGAGGAACTTTGTGACCCTCACAGCAAGTTGAGACACTGTAACCCTGAGTGATTCACACTATTTTCTGCTAGTCAGCAACAGCTGTAGAAACATCTCTAAAATGGCTGGCATGCCCTCCTCCAACTCAGGACTCCACCTATCCCTGGTATGTCCATGTGGTCCTCACCTGTCCGTTTTGCTTCAGCAAACAGGTCATTAGGTCTTCACCAAATTTCTTTTCCACTTCTTTAGAAGATCTTAGTTAAAGCAATAAAACAAGTGGTTTACCTCAGCCTAGCAGCAATAAATATCTAAACCAGCATCTCTAGATCCTGCTAGAGGAGGATACAGGGGTCCCACAGAATATCTGAATGCCAGTCTTTGTTACACACACTCCAGCAGAATAATCTCACTCGGGATTTACTACCTGATTAGGATTACTTTGACTAAAAACACAGAGCAGGTAAGAGCTATGTGCTCCCTATCACTCACACCTGCCCACAAAGAGGGCAGCATCATCCTTCATGCCTCCTTACTGACATCATTTTTTATTTTTTTTTCAACAATCCTTAAGTTTCTAATGTGGTTTAGAAATACAGAAAATTATCTTAGATACATTCTTCTGCATATTTTTATATAGAGATGAATTAAAACCTCAAGCCACAGACTTTGATGATGTAAACCACCACAGCTTCACATTCTGGGATGTAACTTGGTATAACTAGGGATTCAGATCCTTCATTCTTAAAGAAAGAAGAACCATAATACTGCGATGAGAATAAGCACAGAAGGTCCCTCCTTTCTTACTAAACAAAGTAAAGAATGTAACTGAGAGCTTCGTTACTCATCCAGCACACCATATAGATCACTACTGCACTATGGTTACTTCAATACCCATCTGGGAAAAATATCTTTAATTCTTTGTGGCATATGTTTAACTCAAAGTCATCTTATTCTTGTTTGTCTAGCATGCAATGGAAATAGATCTCTAAAAATAGCCTACTCCCCTCATCTTTCAGCTCTTCAGGGCAGTTTAATGTATTATTAGCCATTATTCACATCTCTGACATAAACTGTGCAATTTTTATGCCTAATACATAGACATAATCTGAAGATGTGCCAGACTAAAAGACAAAGCTCAGTGAAACTCAACTGGATTGCCTTTTTCTTTTTTTTAACCTCTATTTACCTTTCACCTGAGTTTTATGCAAGCATCACTCCTTGGAGCCAGATCCTGACCTGCAATAAAGCCACTGTACACACTCTGGCATTGGGAAGCTGCAAAGCTGGCTTAATGGGCCAGCTGGGGTCAGGGAATCCCCCAGTGGCGCAGAGCCGGCAGATTTGGTACGCCACATCCTCTCCCAAAACAAAACTTTGGAGCACAACCACAGTGCCCCACTTTATCCTGAGCCGGTGCAACAGCCTTCCCTTCCCAGGGTGTTTTAAACCACACAACACAGAGCAGCATGGCAACTGCTGCTGCACAACAGGCTAAATGAGTCTCTTCCCCACAGAAAAGCTCAAGGACTGCAGCACAGGGGACCTAAGACTGCTCATCTCCAAGCACGGGCCATGGGGACCTAACACACGGGGCCAAAGATTTCAGTTCTGGTACAGGCACAATGGCAGAGTTACGTCTCGTGCTCCTCAAGAGCTAAACTAACCCCAAGGTTGTAGGGCAGACCAGAAGCTGACAGGTATTTTTCCACAGATGAAGTAATCCATCTGCCTTTTCCAGAGCATAGCTCATAACCAGTCCTGAAAGCGGCACATGCTAAAAGGTTGTGACTTACAGTAGTCCAAGCTTTTTCTTCTGAATCTCATTATTCTGTAACATTGCCACTTTAATTTTTTTCCTTTTCTCAAGTGCCTACGGGTCCAGGTCCCTGCAGGAATGCAAACGCACATCCAGGGAACAGTTATTTTGAACCATACATTCTAGAGCAGATCCACACCAGGGCTAAACACAACCACTTGCTGACTCAGCACATTACAGCCTTGCTCCAAATTATCCACTGCCCCAGCCCCCGCACTTTCCTCACACTATCCCATTTAGAAGCTAACTCATCCTCTTTCCGTAAGAAACTAATTTAGGCATCACAGGTTTTAAGTTTAAATGGCTTATGCCAATGACTAAAGCTGTACAATCAGATTCTTCTGTTGACTAATTTGACACAGGGATGATAATCAAATTTGCTTATTTTTACCCTTAAACAAAACTATGTACAGGCTGCAGTGGTAAACGGCTGCTCATTTTAATATCCAAATGCTGACTACTTGCATCCAGTGAGGTCTTGTGCCAAAATGCCAACACTGACAACCAGTCCAGGCATGTCTGAAGCTGCTGAACTCCTTTATCTCTGCCTTATCACATGCATACAATTCAAGATGAGTTTGAAGACACCACTACTAACCTACACTAGGATAAAAATTTATCTCATTTCTCATTCAGATAACAAGAAAGATTATATAAATAGTTTTCCCTAAGCTGGAACTGTGGGCTTTGTGCTCCACTTGTGCTTTCAATACCACTTTTTCATTCTTACCTGCCTTCAACTAAAGACTTGAGAGTGACCTACACATTCTTACGATAAAAAGAGAATATATTACAAAAAAAAAAAAAAATTAATAATTCCCTCTGAACCCTCCATCGATGAACCACTTTTAGGAAAGAATTTGTGCTAAAATGAGGTGATAACTTTCCAGATCTCCTGTTATCCAGAACTATTTTAGGGAGAGTGTGACTGCATTCAGGCTTGTCGCATAGTCCAGCTTCCAATCTCCTGGCAGACCCCCAGCACATTCCGGTATTTGATGCACAACGCCCGTTGGGATGCAGTCCCACTTATCTCCCAGACACATTGACTAAGACTTTCCCACATAAGCTGACCGACCCTTCAGTAGCAAGGGGTCACTCAGTACAATCAACCTTCAAAAGAGAAAAACAATCAGGAAAAGCTTCTCTGAGGCCAAAACCACAAAGAGAACAAAACACAACAGGCTCCATTATTTGTTTTATCAAAACTTAAAGACTGCAAGACATATTTTCAGCTGGTGCAAACCAGCATAGCTCCATCAAACTCAGACAGATTTTTTTCCAGGCTTAGGATCTGGCCTGGTAAAAACATTTAAAATTACAGTAAGAATGTTACTTTAGAAAAAAGGTTAAAATTAAAAAGTAAGCAATTGATCCCTTCACCCTTGACTGTGATGAAAGCGTGGAGAAGTGTCCATAGTATTACGCGCAGAAAGAGGTCACACTGCTTAAGTTACAAAAATAAAGCAAATGTTAAACTACTCAGCTGATCTTTACCACATAGGGGCCCTATGTTACAAGGGATACCCTGGTAAGGTGAACTGTGGCATGGTAGTTTCAAGACCATTTTTTTTCCCAACCATCATCTCTGAGTCAGGCTGACTAAAGGACCACTTAAATTTCAAGAGATGCAGATTCCACACTTTTTGAAAGTTCAGGCACCCAAATCCAGTGCATGCTGCTCAATTCCCTTACTTTTCTGTTCAGTACAGCATTAAATGGCAGAGTGGGAAATAAGATCAGTAGCTCCCCTGACTTTCTCACTAGCATTCCTCCCCACATGTCACAGGGTCTAATAAAGAGTGCTCTGCCAGGTGATCCTCCTATATCAAAACACCCGCTGACTTCCAGAAGGAAGATTTAGGCCCAAAGTACCCTTCCAAAAGCACAGTAATTTGCTAGAGAGAGGCCAAACCTGCTTTCTTCAAGCACAGGCTAGAACAATTAGCTTCATGATGCATATTTCATTGTTGCTATAAATGTATATGCCACTCCCATACTGGAGCCACCAGCTACCCACCAGTGCAAAGCTCTCCATCTGCAGAAACTCGCTATAGATCATCCTTAAACACATTAATTAAATATTTGTTTATCAAGAGAAAAGTCAGTGAAAGCCTTTGGGAAGAAAATGTCATTAGTTTAGCTACAGACAAAAGCCAACATTTTCAAAACTTGGATGCCCAAACTAAAACCTGTGGCTGTTAAAATAAATTTATTTACATTAAGTTAATTTAGATACAGCAAGAAGCACCTTTTCCCTTCTATGCCAAACAAACAAAAAAACACCACACAAACAAACAAAAACCAAACAGAGGAGCTACTTGCTGTAATTACCTGGAACATTTGTGGTGTCCAGGCACTAAGCAAAATTGATTTCATCTGTGGAAAAAAATAAGCATTTGGTCATACTGCACAAAAGTGTATTTTCTACTCTGCATTCCTGGCTGCAGTAACCACAAATCAACCCCATTTTAACCTGGGCTCTGGACCTGCCCAGTCAGCCAGCACTCACGGTGCCCTAACAAACAATCCAGAGGGATGATTTTCTTGCCCTTACAAAAACAAGGTTCCCTTTTAACATGGAGAGGGGAAAAAAAAAAAAAAAATTAAAAGCAGATATTCCATGCCATTCTACAGTAAATCAATCAACAGGATTAACTGGGGATCAAACAGCAGTAACTTACAAAACCAAAAAATGCAGTTCTGCAGGATTACTGCTTGATGGTAAGATTCCCACACACCTTGCAGAAGACCTTGACCGTGTACTTGGGACCGAAACACGACTTGGGGCTGAATCCCACAGTGAAGTTTAAAGACCTCCCAAAGATGCCTGTTGGTGTGGCTTGAGAGAAAGTTCTGTCTGGTATCAAATTCGGCAAGCAGTATAACCTTAAAAGTCAGGGTCAGGCTTCCCCGAAGAGCCTCAATGTCACCTCTGAGCACCTCCCACCCAGCTCCCTGCCTCATCCCAGCCACCTACGCCTCTAAAAAACTCCAACATATTGCATGCACCCCCCTGCCGATGAAGGACTATCAAGTGCCCACCCCAACCAAAGCCCATTTCAGGAATCATTTTACATTCTTGCAACTGTTAAGTCACAATTAACAAGACCAAACCCAGTGGTGACTCCAATAAAACTGTCAGTCAATCCCTATTCCTGTCCTAAAGAAACAAAAAAAGCCTTTGCTACCTCTTCTTCACAAGTCTTTTTCAAGGGCTCTCCACAGTTTCTCCACACACTTGCAGAAGCGTTCTTGTTTCATATTCTTACAGCTACTCTCACTCCAAGCGGTATGACTTTAACAGAGACGGAGAAATGGTTGTGTACAGCTGTGCATATGGGAACAAAACCAGGAGACTACATCCAAGAATACCACCCCTGAATGTGTTTCACAGACCACAAGCAAATTGCTCAGCAGGTGTCACTTCAGGATCTGGCCACTTCTTCCAAAAAGAATAGCCTATGTTTGGTACCCCAGTAAACAGAAAAGCTACTTCATTTGGAACTTTTACCTGTGAACAGTCCCATGGCAGTGTATTTTTAGATCCATGACCAGAGTGTTAACTGCACACCTCTCTGTTCCAATGGCATGAGTGGTGTGACCAGCCAGTCTATTTGTAGTATGTAACAGGTGTGTGTCAGCATCTGCTGGCACAAGATTTTCATGCCAAGTGGCTCTTTTGTTCAGTTCCTGCTGCCCTCTCGATGTGAAGGGTTGCTGAACAAATCAAACCAACGTACCATTTCTTTTTATGAAGTTTGAATAAGGGTGATAAAACTGTAAATGGTGCTGAAAAACAACAGCTCAAGACACTCCTCAACTTTAATCTGTCACTGGTCTAAGGAAGATGTATAGAATCCCGGAGCACAGAGTATATAGATTGGTATAAATTTTTTCCTAATCATACACATTTTACTGCAAGTAGGAATAACACCTTCAGATACAACTCTCTCCTCCCTAGCCATCTTTCTTCAACAACTATAAAATCCATGAACCCAACAATCAACTAAGAATATATATAACAGATACACGCTTTTTAAAGAGGAATGGACAGTAAAAAAATGAGTCTGGGATTAACACTACATGAAAAAAAATAAAGCTGGACAAAATAGAATAAAAGCTGCCTGCTTAGGTATATAGAATTGATCTATATTCCTCTGTTAAAGAAGTTAAGAACTACTAGGCATAAGACGAATTACTTATATGTAGTATTTCTGTAACCCTTTTCTCATTAAAGGAAAGCAAGGCCTGGAAAGGTCCAGCTGTAACCACTGCAACATTGTACTCATGTTCATTAGAAAAACAAATTCACAACAGATCATTTTAAGAGTAATAATAAAAGTCTGACAAATGAAAACCATATGTGGAAGGGAAAAAAAACTAAAACACACCAAAATCAACAAAAACCACAAGCAGTGGGGAAAGCAGTCTTCAACGGAGCCTCTTTGCAGAGCATGGGTTTTATACATGGGTGCCATTTGATGGTACACACATCCCAGCTCCAGCACTTGCTTCACCAAGCAAGCATTATTTGGTGGTAACAGTCCAATGCAGGGTGCTTTCTAAGGTGTAAATACACTAGAAAGCAAGGAAAGACAACGAGATTTTCACATTTCACACCTCTAGGCCAGATTCCCACTGGTGTAACTTGGTAAAATTGCCAGGATCTTAGGCAGAGGTAAGGGTCTGACATACTGGCAAACTCCCCAGCTACGTCAGTCGGGAACAGGAGCAAGCCCATAGCATGAGCTCGGATGTCAGAAAAGCCCTATATGGCTCCACACAGTTCCTATCACAGAGCACAAGCCTGATCTCATCAGAAGCTTCTGTGGCCTGGTGTGGATCATGCACCACAGAAAATAGCCTGCACTGCTCATCTTCACAACCCCCTCGCTCAACTGAGAGGTGAAATGATCCAAGGGGCTGCTGGTGGCTCTTTGCTCTGACATACAACCATCCAGTTCCCACAGCCTGAGCACCACAGTTGTGCAAAGGTTTGAAATGGCGAGCAGGAGGCCTGTGGGCAGAGACACCAGCCTGAACTGGATTTAGGAGCTGACTCACGGGTAACAGGCAACGATAAACCATTGTGCTGGTTTTTAACTTGTGCCCAGATCAGATGACTAAGGAATTTAGGTGCCTACAGAGATTAGCTGCCTAAGTAACTTCTGCGGTCTGAGCCTTAAACATCTGCATAAACAGACCTTCTCATCTGTGTTCCACAAAATATGTCCATGTACTCCTCGCTAATGAAATACCATGCTTATTCTACAAGTAATCCAACTATAAATATTAAATCCTGTAACTGACCCACATTAAAAATAAATCCTTAGGCAGGTGACGTAATACAAATGAGCATTATAGGCCCACACAATAAAGGCATTTTAAATTATTACACTTTATATACATTGAAGGAAAAATAAAGCATCTTTCATAAAAGGGTTTCGTACGCTAACTTAAAAGCATCTGTCTCCAAGACAGACAGCAGCATTACAGTCTACATACATGAAGCATAAGTATTTTTCCCCCTTCTCCATTCCATTTCTCTTCCCCAAACTAAATGATTCTATGATTCAGTGTGCATGCAGAGTCCAGCAATGCACAGTAATTCCAAAAGCTGCAGGATTCACACCACCATAGAGATGAAACAGCATCTGTAACACTTTTTGTCACATAACTGCTGCAAGCTCCTATTTCATCCAAAATGCTGCATCCTGCTCTAGTGAGTACTGTTTACTGCACTTAACCTGCATTACAGAAAAATGCAAAATGGGCCACCCTTCCAGAACCTGACCTCTTTTTTCATGCTGAGTTTATACTGCTGCACGAAGTAATATAACAATCCCTACCTATTTTATTTATTGCGTGTTTAGAGCTGGTCATGACATGTGAGCGAGCCTGCAGGTCCATCCCCACAGCCCCAGCACCACTGCTAAGTCATGTAGGCACCACAACAGCCATTGTGCTTTACCAAGCAACTACAAGAAAAAAAAAGAATGCCAGTGAATAACAAGAATTCTTTAGAAGCCGCATCTAGCTGCCATCACCTCACCTTCCTGGCTCTTTATTCCATACCGTTTTAATCTCCCAGCCTCTCCAGGGGCTTCTGAGTATGCAAGTCTTTCCATCAGAGACTTCCTGCAATGGCCTGAGGAGTCACAGCCTCCCTTGACATTTTCACACAGCTGATATCTCTTTGAATAAATTGCTCCATATGCCCTGCCTCTATAACCCTTAGACGGGGGAGCATTGTTCCCCAAGATGTCTCTCAGCACAACACATCCACAGGGCTGAGGGAACACCAGTATTTGTTCTGAACTGGCTAGACAATTCAATAGGCAGGTTTCATAATATTTATATCCTGTCAATAAAGGTTGCTCCAGATCTTGATCATTTAGCATTTATACCCACAGACAATATTCAGTAAGTACAATCTAGAAATACAGATCACTACTTATCTACTCACAATTAAGATATAAGAATTACAAATTAAATTCCTCACTCCATTTTTGTATTACTACTCCAAGAGCAAAAGAATCAGTCTCAAAAAAGGGCTACCTACATAAAACGTCACACCCCAGAGCCATGAACAAGGATTTTCCAGAGCTGCTGCAGTCTTAAGAGTATCTAGCAGAAGTCTGCCATTTTTTTTTGTTTTGTATTTTTGTTTTGTTAAGTCAGGCCTAGAACAATCTAACTACAAGAGCTATCTAAAAAAAGATAATGAAATCAAGCCCACGCATTGTGCCTTTCAGCTGTGCATTCACTACAGGCATACAGCAACCTACAAAAGCGGCGGATGAAAGCGATCAAAGCGACGCATCTCACGACAGGGAAGGGCAGACGCCGTTCGGTACCAGCATTATTCCCAACTCCAGCGCTCCCACAGCACAAAGCACCGCAGCGGGAACGACCTGACAGCCACCCGCTCGGGCCCCGGGCACAAGACCAGGGCCACCCCTCCACACCGCCTTCCCACAGGGCCCGCCGCAGCCCCACGCCCCGCCGCGCTCCCCCGCCCCACACACCGGCCGCGCCGCCGCCGCCTCCGTTCCAAGGGAGCGGAAAAAAAAAAAAAAAAAACCAAAAAACCCCCAAAACCTTTTAAAAAAACACTATATAAATATATATTTTAAATAAAATAAAGAGTAGCAGCGGTCCCGAGGCGCAGCGCGGCCGCAGCTCTCCGCACCGCGGCGGGGCGTGTGGCTGCGCTGCAGAGGCGGCACCGGCGGGGAGGGCGGGCAGGGGCGGCGGCCGCACTCCCCAGGGAGAGGCCGGGCCGGACTGGACTGGGGCCGCCGCCGCAGGGCAGGGCGGCTCTACGCCCTGACAGCCCGCCAAGAGGGCCGCAGCCCCACGCCAGGGCGGAGGGGCGGGCAAGGCCGCAGCCGGGCCGCGCTGCTCCGGGGCTGCTTCTCGCCCGGCCCGGCAAAGAGCGACTGCGGCGGGGCTGCGGGAGCCGCCTGGGGACACCGCCTCAATACACACACACGCGCACCCCGAGGAATGGCCGAGGATCCGCCCGCGGTTCCCGGCCTGGTTGCCCCTACCTCCTCTCCGCTGCCCAGGCGGCGGCTCTGCCTGCTCGACGGCGGCTGCAGCGGCAGCAGGGAGTGACCGGCGGTGCCCGCAGCCCCCGCGCCGTTGCGCTGCGTTGCGCTCCGCCCGCCTGGCCGCGGCGGCTGCGAGGGGCGAGGGGCGGGGACAGCGCAGCGCGGCGGGGGCGAGGCGCAGCCCCCCGCCCCCGGGCCCCTTCTCTCCCTCCCTCCTTGCAGAGGCTGCGAACGGCCTCCGCCCTGCGGCGCGGGGAGTGGGGCCAGGCCCCAGCAGGTGTCCCCGACGACGCCCGCCCCCCCGCCCGAGCCGGACCGCCAGCCCGAGCTTCTCTCCCTGCCTTTCTCTCTCTCTCTCCCCCCGCGGTTCGGCGGGGGCTGCTCCGCTTTGCCTGGTAACGGCGGGCGGGGGTCCTGGGGGTCCGCGCCTGGCCTCTGCCCCTCACCTGCTGCTGCGGGGCCTTGCCTTGTCGTCCTCACCAGATCTTCCCCTCCGCTCAGCGGCCTCCCCGCAGGCCCTCGCTCACAGCCTCCCACGAATGTTACCCACTGCTCCCAACCCTCCTTCCCTTTCCTCACATTTATTTGGTTATTGGGTCTCTCTAGGCTTCACGCTCCTCCTCCTCCTCTGACACCCTCTCCTATCTCAAAGACAATGTTGGCTCACCCCCAGCATCCATTTCCTCTAGTGCTACTCTCCCGCTGCTCTGTCATTCCTAGTCGAAACCCCATTCTGGGTTTTACTTCCTCCACTGCAGAGTCATCCTCTCCCACTCTACGCCTGCCGCCTTTCCATGTAAACAGCCCCCTTCACCAGCGTCACCCGATCCCCTGAAACTCAACCCCAGCTGCCCTTCTGCTGCACTTCCCCTCTTCCTCCCTCTCCGGGCAGATTCTTGGTTATGTCTTTGCAGTGAGAATCGCTTACACCCACCCAGCATGCCTTCCCTCCTGCACCCACACCCCTCTCTGCCATCCAAGTCCACAGGCGAACATTCTGCTTTGGATTTCCTTTGCTAATCCTGGCCCCTCCACTTTTATCTATGTCCTCATCTTCTTCCTGGCCATCCTTCTTTCCCATATGCCATATCTAACCTCTCGCTTGCAGCACAGCTATGGCCCATACAGCTATGGACTAGTGTTATCCATCTTTTTCATTAAAAAAAAAAAAAAAAAACAAAAACAAACAAACA
>JANHGN010013764.1:12950-34477 GCA_024605025.1 Megaceryle maxima | reverse complement strand
CCCCCACACCTTCCCACCCTCCTTCCCTCTCTCCGTCTCCGCTCCCCCGGCAGCCGCCCCAGCAAACTTCCGCGCCCCCGGTCCGCTCCCTCCCCCGCCGCACTCACTTCTCGCGGGCCTGGCCGTCCGAGGGCACACCGGAGCCCTTGCCCTTGGCGTACATGCTGGGGGAGGCGGCGCGGCCCCGGCTGTCAGCGGTCCCGGTCCCGGTCCCGGTCCCGGTTCCCCGCCGCCATCCCGATCCCGGCCCCGGCCCCGGCCCCGGCCCCGGCGGCTCCGGCCGCGCCGCCCGCGGGGGAGCTTGAAACCGCCGCGCCGGGCCGGGGTCCGCGCGCCCCCCCCGGCGGCTGTTCCAGCAACGCCGCCTCCCCCCCCGCCGCGCTTAAAAGGGCGATGGCGACGCGGAGGAGGTGGTGGGGACCACGGGGATGGAGGGAGGGTGCTGGAAGGGAGGGGAAGGGAGGTGGGGGACGCGGGGAGGGAGCGTGAACGGACGCGGACGTGAGGGGGCCGGCACGGACATCCAGGGGCGCGGACACAGAGAGTGGACACAGGGGGACACGGACACGAAGGGGTGGACACGGACACGAAGGGGTGGACACGGACACGGTGGTCACAGGGTCACACGGGCTTGCGAGGGTGGATATGGATGTGAGAGGGGGGACACGGAGGGACATGGACACGAGGGGGCGGACACGGGCACGGTGGACACACGGACGTGGATGTGACAGGGTGGACATGGAGGGACGCGAACACGAGGGGGCGGACACGGACACGATGGACACAGAGAGACAGGAGGCGAGGGGGTGGACACAGATGCTAAGGTGTGGGCATGCAGGGACTTGGAGATGAGGAGCGGACACGAGGGGGGAACACGGAGGGACAAAGACAGGAGGAGATGGACACAGAGAGGGTGGACACACGGATGTGGATGGGAGCGGGTGGACACAGAGGGACATGGACACAAGAGGGCAGACACGAACACAGGGAAATGGATATGAGAGGGGGAAAACAGACACCAGGGGTGGTCATATAAAGACAGGGACATGAGTGGGACACACGGAGGGTCATGGATTTGAGAGGTGGATGTGTGTGGACGCTGACACGAGGGGGATGGACACAGAGGTGGTGGACACACAGCCATGGAGGTGAGAGGGTAGACATCATTAAGACCCTGACACACACCCCTTGCTTCTCTGGGCGCCACAACTGTGCATGCATGTGCATGGCAGAACACACGTGTGCATGCAGCAGGACACGCATGTGCATGTAGCAGTGCACACACGTGCCTGCAAGCCTACGTGGGGTGCATGTGTGAACACCCAGCACATGTGCACCTACATACATGTCCATGCATGGCCACATGCATCCACATGTGTGCCCAGGGTACCCCTGGGTCACTGGGGCCACAGGGATGGAGTTCCCAGCCGGTGATGCCACATGAGGCCACGGGGGAGCTCAGTACCCATCTGGACATGTCCCCCCCCAGCCCCAAGACCCCACCTCAGCCAGGCAGAACCCGGCAGCACCCCAGGCAAGGGCTGGGGGATCCAGCAGCGGTTCAGGGGTGTAGAGGTAGGGTGCTGTCCCCCTGCCCCCGCCCCGAGGCCGGTTACGCCCTGGCAGGGTGACACGGGACAGCAGGACCCGCCTGTTCCTCTTCCCCTGCCTGTGCCTGGCAGAGAGGCGGCCGGAGCGCAGGCGAGTCGGGGTGCTGGGTCTGGGGAGGGGGGGCAGAAAAACCACCCGCCGGGCACCCGAAGAAAGGGAGCGGGGTGGGTGCCAGACTGGGATGTGCTGGTTTGCACTGGGAGGGGAAACTGGGCACGTTCATCAGGAGTGGGGGGGTTGCTCAGGCGGGTCTTGCTGACCCTCCTGTTTTCCTCCCAGGCACCCGGTTAGGTGGAGGGGTCATGGGGCACCCTGCGGCCCCCTTCCAGCTGCTGCTGCTGCTGCTGCTGTGCCGCGCTGCATCCCTCACGTCCCCCACGTCCCCCCCATCCCCCTGCTTCCCCGTGCCGACGGGCGCTCCGGCCACGCTGAATCTGACCAACAGCAGCCATCGGTGCGCCGAGCTGGACTTGGGCCCCTTCCAGCAGCAGAGCCAGCTGCTGTTGAGCCATAACGGCATCGAGGCGCTGAGCCCCTCATCCCGCGTCGAGCCGGGGCTGAAGGAGCTGGACCTGTCCTACAACCTGCTGCGGGAGCTCCCGGCCGCTTTCCTGAGCCAAGCGAAGCAGCTGCAGCACCTCCACCTGCAGCACAACCGGCTGCAGGAGCTGCCCAACGCTTTCTTCGCCAACGCCACGGCTCTGAAGAGCTTGCGGTTGGAGGGCAACCCCCTGCTCGCCGTGCCCAGAACCGCCTTCCAGAGCAACCTGCAGCTCCTGGCCGTGCCGTGCCGCTGCGACGTGGTGGGCAGCGTCCTGTCATCCTGCACCTGCTCCCTGCCCAACTGCACGGCACTCCAGTGCCACTGCAGCGTGTCCCATAACGATTCCTTCAATGTCACCGATTTCCACGCCTGGGAATGTCAGAGAAGTGTGGGGCTGGTGGCCGGCTTGGCCGGGGCTGCCTTTGGGGTGGCCGTGCTGCTGGTGGTCACCGTCATGGTTTGCTACTGGCGGAAGAGAGCAACCACTGATGTTGCTGGCACGGGGTGGGCTAAGAGGGAGCCCACCACGACCCATGGGCAGTCCCGCTACATCAGCCGGGCTGACGAGACTGGCACCACCGAGATGGACACCACGGATGCCAACGCCGCACCAGATTATGAGAATGTCTTTGTGAGCCACTGCACTGCCCCGGCTGCCACGCAGGCCTGGACACTGGGATGGCAGAAGGAGCGTGACAGGTGAGGCTCTGGCGTGTTCCAACCCCTCCCTTGCTCTGCTGTACTCTGCCATGTTGTCCCATCCCATCTCATGCCAACCCATCCTGACCCATGCTGTGTGGTGCCATCTCATCCACCACGTGTCCCATCCCTCCCATGCCATGCCATGCCATGCCATGCTGTGCCAAGCTGCCTGGTGCCACGCTGTCCAGTCCCATGCCATCCCCTGCCACCTCCCTCCACACCACTCACGCCATCCCCAAGGCCCAGGTGCTTATTGGGTGCTGAGACTTTTCCCCCCACCCTCACCCCCCATTCGCTGCCCCATCAGGGACCAGCCAGCCCTGACCCACCCCATCACCTGGCATGGTGTTGTGGGTGACACCCCGATGTACCCCCACAGCCCCCAGGTCCTGGAAGATGACAACTATTTCCTGGAGAGCGAAGCCATTGCTGGGGACCAGCCCATCTACGCCAACACACAGGGACCTGGCGAGGACATCTACATCATCCCTGACCGGGGATGAGGGGCCAGAGGGCTGGGGGGGTTCTGGGGATAAAATTCTGCCTCCCACCAACGCTTCTCTCTGGGTCTTTCCCTGGTGGCCCCCCCAGGCCAGAGGGGACAGAGATGGGATCTCCCCATGGACGTGAGCTCCATGGGTCTCCCCACGGCTGGGATGGCGACACATGTGGTCCCCACACACGCATCCTGCCAGGGACACCTTTCTCGGGGGGAGTGTCATTTTTAATCTCTCCCCTGGCCCCTTTCTTTGCCCCAGTTCCCACCATGAGGCGAGGACTTGGGGCTGGTGCTTCCTCCAGGGGCCAGTGGCCACCGACCGCGGGGACGCCTCCGTGCAGCATCCGCCAGCACACGGGAGCCTTCCCAGATGGGGACACGTGGGGCCCCCCCGGGGTTGTCTGGCAGAGCAGGGGCCCTGGGGTGACCGCGGCGTACAGTTCCTCTTCCCCTTTCGGCTGCTGATGGAGTGTCAGGGGACACGTGTGGTTGGGTATGTGATGGTGGTTGGGGACATCTGGGTAGCAGGACCAGCCCCACTATTGCCTGCACCCCTCCTTTTCCTGACAGTTTGGGGAACAGAGAAAAAAAAATCCAATTTTTTCTTAATGATCCTGGCAAGACCCCTGGGCATAGCGCTGCCAGGCTGTGCAGCCAGAGGGGACTGGCACCCTGAGGACACAGGGACCCTCTGCGGGGACCCTGTGGCTTGTCTGGGTATCCCCCCCAGCTCCACGTGGGTCCCCTGAGCTCCAGCCCTTGTGATGCTCCATTAAATGGTTTAATTATCTTAATCTACCTGGTAGCTCGTGGTCTGCTGGGAGCCCTGGGCAGGACATGGGGTGGCTGGTGCCTTTCCCAGGCTGGATCTGTCCCTCTGGCAGCAATGAGGTGACACCAGCCCCATGGTTCATTATCTGTTAATGGCACCACCATCCCCAGTCAGAGGTGTCAGTAGAACAGGGATGACCCTGAAGGAGCCTCATGAGGCTGGAGGTCCCTGGGGAAAGTCTCTGGAGCTCCCAAAGCTTGTGTCCCCAGAGAGGGAGGTCTCAAGAGATGAGCATCCTCAAGGATAGGTCCCCAGAGACCATGCCACTTAGGCCCAGGTCCCCAGAGTGGAGATTGCTGAAGTCCAAGTCCCTCAAGTCCGCATCCCCAGAGCTTGTGTCCCTCAAGCCCAGGTCCCCACTGGGACCTAAGAAGGGACTGGGCAGCCCAGGACACCCCTGGGATGTGTTGGAAGAGGGGACAAGACAGAGAGGAGCTGTGACCGGCACACCCAGCCGTGACAAGTCCCTTGGGGACATAGTATGTGCCACCAACCTTGATGGTGTCAGAGCCTGGGGGAGATGGGGTTCATCCTCCCCCTTGGTGCCCACGAGCTCCCATGGCTGGAGGTACCTGGAAATTGGGCAGAGGATGCACCCCAGCCGGATGTCCTGCCCTGGGAAGGGGGTCAAGGCTGCGCCCAGCACCCATCTCAAGGACACAAACAGCTCAAAGGTCTCTGGGACCATGGCCCAGGAATTACTCACCCCAGGGCAGGGACGGGGCTGTCCCAGACCTGGAAAACCATAAGGATTTACTGGCAAATCCATATGGAGCCAACTCCCAGGCGGCCACCTGCGGTGGGGGGGGGGGGTCTGAGGGTCCAAGCTGCAGGACTCCCTGGCTGAAGGTGACCCACTGAGGGGCTTCAGTCAGAGACCCCCAGCTGGTGGTGTGGGAGGAGCAGCCAGCATCCCTGTTCCCATCACTTTATTCATTTAGATTATGACATTATTCCTGTTTTATAGAAACATATAAAATACAAATACACACCCCAAAAAACAAAACCCCCACTTTTCCCCAAAAGGTGTTTTGCTATAAAATTCAATAAGTTAGCAATAAATAGGAGAGTTGTATAAATAAGTCTCTAAGCAGAGCAGCGATGATGTTCAGACATGGTGGGGCTACAGTCATGCAGGGACAGCCCTACCCTGGCCCATTTGGGCTCTCCTGGGTGGGAAGGATCCACCTAACCAAAAATAATTTGGCTTTATATACAGGAAGAAAGTGGGGAAATAAGTTACTGTGGCCTGTGGAGGGGTCACAACTGGACACCCTCAGGCTGAGCTGGATGGAGGAGCTGGGGCCAGCATGGAGCCACTTCGTGCCATAGGGTCTGGGTTTTGGCATCTAGGTAGTGAGTGACAGGTCCAAGTCCAAGCTGGATGGAGTTGATGCCATCAGGCACAGTGGCACCTGGTGACCAGCATGTCCTCAAAGAGGGTGGAGACCAGCCTGCCCTCACCATCATAGTGCATCAGCACCATGGGGTCGTAGCCGGCGGGGACGCAGCAGGGTGGCGGGGTGGCTTTGGAGAGGGAGTGCATGCGGGCTTTGATCTGGGCGTGCATGCTGGCCGGCTTGTAGTTGTGGGGACAGGAACCTTCGCAGAACCTCATGTAGTAGCTGTTGGGGGCAATGACCCAGTCCGACCAGCCGATGTCCCGGAAGGAGACCTTGAGTGACTTGAGGCAACACTTCCCATCGCTCTTCCCACACTCTTCCTCCAGTCCCCGGGCTCTCCTGGCTCCCCGACCTGTGGTCTCATGGGTTTCCACCTCCAGCACCAGTGTCTCGCCCCCTGATGTGGCCAGCAAGGCTGAGACATCAGCCGTGAAGGCCAGCTCCAGACGCAGCGTGTCCTCAGGACCAGCAGCCCAGGGCTGGATGGCTGCGGTGAGGTCCAGGCTTGGGGCATCACAGTCTAGCTTTTGGCTACACAGGAGCTGGGGGGTCCCATCAGCCCCTTGCAGCGTGTAGATGCTGACCCAGGAGGGCTCCAAGGTCTTGAGTGAGGACATGCCGGAGGATGTCAGCGATTGCTTGAAGAGCTTCAGCTTTGCCTGCACCACCCGGAGCTGCCGGTGGAAAGTCTCAGTGCGGGAGAGCAGGAGATGGTAGCGGTAGGGACCACGGGGTCCCTGGTCTCCCTGGGGGCCCTGGTCTCCCTGGTGGATGTCCAGCTGGGGCAGCACTGTGGGGACAGAGGGGACAGCTGATGTAAGAGCCAGCAACCCACCCTGCCAGCTGAGGATCCTGACCAGCTGCTGGGGGCGGCCAGGTGTCCACCCCCAAGGAATCACCCAAATCCCAAAGGGTTTATCCCCATCCTCATCCCCAGGCCACTCAGGACCTCCTGTTCCCAGGGACCCCCTCAGCTGGAGGGTCTCACCAATGGGCGCAGCTGGTGCCAGAGAGGCGCCCCAGGACCCACTGGGGTGACCCCCACCCCACATCCCAGCTGTCCCCTCCCAGCCCAAGCAGCAGGAGCTGAATATTTCCCTAAATCACCCCAGATCCAGATAAACCCCCAAACTGGGGCTCAAGCTGGAGCTGGAGGGACAGCACCCCCCTGCCTCCCCTCTGCTCGCCCCCGAGCCTTCTCGAACCCCACTCTGAGCACCCACCGCTGCCCCTGGACCCCGCCGATCAAATCTTTCATCCCAAATTTCCTGCTTTTTGTGTTGTTAAGCAAAGCGGCTCCAGCGGTGGCTCCTCCCCGCTGCTGGGACAAGGGACGCAGCCGGGATAAGGATGACGGGGCCAGGGCGATTCATGCCCGGTCATGTCCCGCTGACATACCCGAGCAGGGACACACCGGGCGACACCCGTGTGCATGTTCCCGGTGGGTTGAGGGTCGCAGGATGCGACTTACGTCTGGGGGTCAAGCGATGCAAGCGCCTGGTGCTGCTCACGGCTCCCTCCTCCTCTTCCTCCTCCTCCCGGCTCCAGTTCCCCATCAGCTCGGCCGCTTTCTGCCGGTAGAGCCGCTGAGCTCGCCCGATGCTCTCCTGGTCCAGCCGGTGCCGGATAACGGGGGGGGCGGGTAACCCCAACCGCTCCAGGATCCCCTTCTTGAGGATTTCCAGCTGGAGCCTGTCCTGGTCCCACGCGTGGGGCCTCAGCTCCACACCGACGAGGAGCAGCAGGAGCTGGAGGCAGGTGAGGGCAGCCCCGACATCCCGCAGAGCCTTCGGCATCGCGCAGGCGGCCGACGATCTCCGGATGGGGGGGTAATGGGGGGGGTGGGGGATTTATTTGCAAAACCTCTTGCGCAAAGGCTGGACGCGCAGCTCCCGCCGCTGCTGCCAAAGGAATGAATGAAGTGGATCAGATCTGACTTTATAGGAGCCGAACTTTGCCCGCCTTCCGTCCCCACCTCCCCGTCCCGGGCTGCCGGTGGGTGACGCCGGAGTAAACACCCAGCAGGAATGCAGGAATCTCTCCTCTTCGCCTGGGATTTCATTCGGGAGCTCTGACAGGTGATTTTCAAGCTGGTTTGTAGCTCTGGGGATGAAAAATCTGCCATACTTTTTCTCACACACAGAGTTCCCTTCCACCTCCCATTTTCCCCCCAACCACCATCCCGGGTGGGATCCCCCTCAACTCCCCTCTCCTGTGGGCAACGTCTGATGGCTTCAGAGGTGGCAGAGAAGATGTCATGATGTGATGGAGAAGGATGATAGGCAGGCAGGGGAGCTCTGTGGGCAGCTCATCCATCCCTGCTTCCTCGGCTGTCTTCGCTGCCTCGCGCTGGTCCCCACTGGCACGTGGGTCCCCGGAAGTGCCCGGGGCAGAGCCAGACACGCAGCCCCTTCCCCAAAACCTGTCCGAGGCAGGGAAATGTCGTCTGGGAAGCATCGGCCGGGCAACCCAGCTCATGCCAGCACATGCCCAGCGGAGGGAGCGGATCAAGCGTTGGACCTTGTCCTGCCAAACCAGCTGACATCACCACAGCCCAGCTCCTCCATTCAGCCACGGGATGGCTCTGCCCCGGGTCCCATCCCTCCTGAAGCAACTGTGGCTGGGGTTGCGTCATCCCTGTGCAGCCCAAAGATGGTCAGGATGGAGCTGGGCATGCCAGGGTGGCACGGAGCCAACGAGGCCACGTGCAGTGGGAAGTGCCGTGCCAGAGACACGGGGCTGCCCATGTGCCAGGGAGGAGAAAACCCACGGTGGGAACAAGCCGCTGAGGCCGGCACGGGACCACCCATCTCTTATCTTCTCTCTTGACCAAAACATGTGAAGAGAGGGATGAGAAACCCCCAGCTGGATGAGGCACTGGGCAGGAGCCCCTCATGCTGGCCAGGGCAAGCGAGGCCATTCCCAAATGTCCTGAAGTTGGGCCAAGCATCTGGTCTTTAACTGTGCCCCTGCCTGCCCGGGATGAGTGTGCCTGCAGTAATCCCATGATTTATGGCTGCTGATCCCCTGCTCTTCCTCGGCTCCAGTGCTGCCCCAGCCTTTTCTCACCCAGTTTCTCAAGGGGTTGCCTGAGGCAAATAGAGACCAAACGTTTCACCCTAAAACACGTGAAAGGGGAAGTTTGCCAGCATGAGCTGTGTCACGTGGATGGGATCACCCAGCTCAGGCTCCTCTGCCCTGCTCCAGATCCAGCTGTGCAGAGGGATGGATGAAGAGGGGGCAGGAGGACCCCACCCAGAGAACTCATCCCATTTCATGCTGTCTTTCTCTGCCTGGTGCCTCCAGCTTGGGAAGAAACCCCACGTGTAGCTCACAGGGAAACCTCAGTGCCAGGTTTATCCCAAGTGCTTCATTCCACGCGGAGCTGGGCACCCTCCTCCTGCTGCCGTGAGTGGCACATCACCCATCCCTCCTGCAACTGGGCAGGGAACATGCTCAGAGGAACCCCCTCCTACCCTGGAGCATCTTCCCATGGGGAGCTGAACCAGGTGCTGTCTCCTCAGCAGGTTCTTTCATTCCAGTCAGAGCTGCAGGATCCTTAGGGAATTCCTGGGACCACCAAGCCCTGATGTAACCCGCTCACCAGGGGGATTTTATCAGCTGGGGTGAAAACAAAGGACAAAGGGAGAGGGAACATCACCCCAGGAGGACCTCAGACCTCTGAGTAACACCCCTAGGCAACACCGCCTCACTACCCCCTCCACTCCCAACATCTCTGGGACCCCAGAAGGTGCCAGCCCACCCACCAGCATCCTCCACCATCTCCAAGCTGCCAAACACGCTCATCCAAAGCCAAATGGGAGCCGTGCAGTGTGGCCAGGTGCAGGAAGAGGCCCTGACCCAGCAGCCATCACATTGTCCAGCTCTTGAGCAAGACCCAGCAAACCCCTAAATCCCAAAGTTCTGCTTTTGCAATGCGTTTTCTGCCCGTAGGCGCGTTGCGTGGTACGAGCCCCATCCATGGATGACGCACGGTGGCTCGCTCTTGGGGAGCATCAAAGTTTGCCAAAGCCGGATGTTTTCCCTCAAAAGGCGCCAGTTGTGGAAGCCAGAGATTTACAGTCCAGCAACAGCCATAAAATTTGTGTTTTAAGAGCAGCGGTCGCTAATGTCAAGCGACCTGTTAGGAAATGTCCCAGCGTGTCCTCACTGCACTGCAAGAGGCGATTGCAGAGCCCAGCCCTGTGCACAAACACCATCCCACGTTTCCTCCAGCCCTTGCTGGGCCGTTAGCCCATCATCTTTTGCGTCAGAAGGTCAGAGTGGTCCAACTTGCCAGTGAGATGCAGGTTCCTCTCTGGTTAATGCAGCCCGTGTCCATCCCTTGGTGAGGTACAACCGTGGTGCAGCTCTCACCTGCCTGGCACAGGTCTAGAGCAGTGATTCATAGGAGTGTTGGCCATGGGATTGCTGGTGGCTGAGGCCTCCTGAACCTTGGAGAGGCTGAGGATGAGGAGAAGCTGGTGCCCTGGTGCCATCACTCCTCTGCAAGCAGTGAGAAGGAGATAAACTGGGAATTTTAGTCATTAAAGCATCACATGGAGATGAGCGGCTAGAAAGGCTGCTAGGAAGTCCAGGTGAAGCTCAGAGCATGCACTGCTGAGCCTGGAGAGATGTAACTAATCATTTTGCCTCCTCACCATCTCCAGAGAAGAGGTGGTCGGCTGGGAGCGTGGTGGGGGCCATGGCAGGTGGCTTGCTGCCATCACCAGAGCCACCCGTGGCCACCAGCTGAGCCAGCACCAGGGAAAGAAGCCACTTTGCAAATGCTGAGATGAAATAGAGAAAGAAACAAGAAGAGGAACATGATCATTAGTCACTTCCCCGTGAAATGCAAGCGACATGCAACCCTGAACTTGAACCAACTTGAGCAGAGCTTGGAGAAGGACCAGGGGAGTTCCCGGTGCTGTACAGGGCTGTGGAACAAGCCCCAAACTGGTCACGTGCCATCGAGGCTTTGTGGCTTCTCAAAGGCAATTGTTTCCCCAGCTTGATGCAATGGTGGCAGGGGGGGCCGGCCCTGCAGCTCCCCCACAGCTCCCCAGCCCAGGTGGTGGGACACTGATGGGGGGTGATGCTGACAAGGGGGGGTCTGGAGGGTTTTGACTCCCCTTGAAGTGCCAAAATCGCCGTCGGCTGCTCACCTGTGCACTTGCAAGAACCTCGGTTATTTTTACAGCGCTCGTTCTCGTGAGAGGGGAAGTGCTGCCCTCCAGATATTAGGTCTAGCAGTTCCTTGAAGCTGCTGAGCAAGTGGCACCCAAAAAGGTGCCGAGAGCTCCTGATGGAAGCCAGAGCCCCCTGGCAATGGGTGCGCATCAGCCCCAGGACCGACAGAGCGAGGTTACAGGATCCCATCAGCTGGAGCGTCCTGCTGCAAGGCAAACGGTGTTGGGGTGGACGGTCCCCATGACCTATGGGACCTCCCGTGCTCCCCAAAACCACTTGGGTTAAGCAAATCAGATGCTGGAAGGGGTTATTTCCTGGAAAGTACTGCAAGTGAGGGAGATAATCCTTTCCCATGGTGTATTTTTCAGCTGAGGGCTAAAAGGGGAAGAGAAGCGCAGCTTCCCATATCTGCTGCCACCATGTGAAGCTCCAAGCAGCCCTTAGAGCTTGGTCTCTAGGGAAGCTGGTGGCTGGACGCAGCCTCAGCACTTCCAGGGGTAATTGGGGGTGACAAAACTCTCAGAGAAGAGGAGGAGCCCAGCTGGCACCCGTCGGTCACATCATGGACAAGGTGGATTGTTTTATCCCATCCCCTTCTAGGTCTGGAAATGGGTGCAGGAGAGGGGTGGGAGACGAGGGCTCTCCCTCTGCTGCCAGTGTGGGATGTTGGGGAAGCACATCCCATGTTTTCCCAGCACTGGCCACGCTCATGATGAATTGGCAGAGTGGAAGCTGTCTTGACCTTTAGACGTTTCTAAATAAAACAGAAACAGAAAGGGTCAGGTGAGCAAAAAGCAGCTTTTGCCCTGTCACGGTGGGAATCGCGTTCTTCCTTTGCTGCAAATTTACAGCATCTGACAAAAATGAGACTTCTGCTCTACTTGGACAAAGCTGTTCCTGCCTCGGTTGCACCCACGGTCAATGATTAACTCAAATTCCCAGTCCCCTTGGCCTGGTGGTGCTGGAAATGACTTCAAGTCAATCACCAAAAATGGAAATGTTGCTTGAGAGCTCCTCACTCACCGCCCAACCGCCCTCCTCACAGCGACGCTTCGGCACGAGGACGCTCTCCTCCTGCAACGAGCGTCTTTCCTGGAAAGGACTCCTTGGACAGATGGATTTACAGGTAGGGCCTGCCCTCCAGCGAGGATGTTTTATGCTGGCAATGGCATTTCCCCTCGGGCAGACATGGTGTGATGCCCTGAAAGCATCTTCTGAGCTGGCAATGAGCTCAGGCTGGGCAGGGTTGAAGTGCTGGTTATTGCAAAGCAGCTTTACAAAGGAGCTTTTCCATGGTGTGAGGCTCTTTCTGTTCAAAGGGGGATGTATCTCGTCCCTCTTGATGTGAAGAAACAGCCCCTCACGTCGATCTGGCAGGTACCCCTCAGGCCAAGGCTTTGGGGAGCATCGTGTTTCCTTGGAATGGTGGCACCGAGCCTGGCAGTGAAGCCCAAGGCAGCAGCAGAGCAAACACTGTGGGTCTAACCGGGGATCTGCCTCCGTGCGGGCTCCAAGCTGCACTCGGGAGGGACCCAGGTGAGCTTTAAATCCTTCCTCCAAAAAAGCTTTCCAATAAAGAGCAGGGAGCAAAATAGATGGAGGAAATCAAATCCAACCTAGGCACATCCCAGAGCAGCATTAATTCGACCAAGGAAAACCTCAGGAGATGCTACAAGGGAAGGACAACCCAGAAAGCTCCTTGAAACAGTAGAATTTTAAAAGTCTGGAGGTTTTATTTAAGTGCAAGGCACAATTTTCAATGAGGCATGAGAATGAAATCTGCTGAAGAATTAGGTGAGGTTGCTCTCAGCCCAACCTCTGACAGAAATAAATGTATTTATTTGCAAACCTGGGCACGGACCAGGTTGCATGTGCCCGTCAGGAGGGAATTAGTCACGGGAGCGTGACTTGGGGAAGGGCTGTGTACGCAGGGCAGGCTGCTCCCACACCAGAGCATCCACCACAGTGGGAAGCAGCTGGAGAAGAGAAGCAAAAAGAGACTTTCCCCCAGGCCTGAGCTTTGATGCTGGTTGAGACCTAGCCAAGAACAGCCCAGCCCATAGCAGAGGTAGGTGGTGAATGTCCACTTACATCTCCTGGAAGGCTGGAGCCAGACGATGAGGTACCTCCAAGCAGCAGGGGAGGATAAGCACGGTGGAAATGCCATGGTGATGAGCCCCTGCACAGGGAAATACTTGACCAGAGCATCCTGGCGTGGGAAGCTCATACTGGGAATTTGCTGCTGCACTGGGGGCCTGTCCATCCCCAGCCACCCAGCCCAGAGTGTGAGAGGCAGAGAACCTTGACCCAGGACCTGCCCGCACACGCCTCCACCGAAGGCAGCAAGAGCTGCTCGGAATGGGCAGGAAATTCCAGCCATTCCCTTGCTCCAGATCCGCAGCTGCAAGTTTCTGATGGAAGCTCCGGGGAGCCCTTCAGCAGAGGCTGGAGAAGGGTGGGCTCCTCAGCACCTTTGCTTGAGGTCAGCTTTGATTTGTGAGCTGGGGGAAGGCGGAGGGCGAGCAGCCTGCCAGATGGACGCTGCCCAAAAATCCCACCTCGTTTACAAAGGGTTTGGAGGGCTCGAGGAGTAGGGGAGGAAGAAAAGAGGGGGAACAGAGATGGCTGTTACAAGAAAGAATTAAGGTTAAGATCTATGAAGAGCCAGTTCACTGAAGGGATCTCCTCCCTGGCTCTCTGGATCTGCAGCCAAGGAAGCCAAGCAGGATGTTCTACAATGAACTTCCTCACCACCGACCAGCGAAACCTTCGGTCTCTCCCTCTGGAGAGTTCTGGTTGCAAAACAATCTCATTGACACATGGCTTACCCAACAGCATGACATCACCCTGCAAACCCCACCTTGCAGGAAGAGCTTATCACTTTATAAAGCAAATGAAAATGAGAGGGATTCCATCAGAGGTTGACAGAGCCTCTGTCCTCCCCCAGGAGTGTGTCCCCTGGCTCACATTTGAGGAAGATCTCAAAGCTCCCATCATGCGCTGGGTACCAGTGAGTGTGATCAAAGCAGGAGGACAAGACCACGCTCCAGGTCTGAAGAAAAGGATGGAGAACTCAATGACATCATCATAGCAGCTTGGGATTAAAATGTTCCCTGAGATAGGACATTCAAAAAGGAGCAGTAAAGTTTTCCTTTCTGATCCCCCCTCCAGTCACAAACCACTGTTAATTCTCCAGACCAGGGGCACGAGGAGTTCACACAGCCCAGCTTTTAGACCCCCATGTGACCTCCCTGAGCCCTGTCCCACTTCCGGACGCTGGGCTGGCTGTGGGCTTTACTGGGACAGGCTCTAGCCCTCGGTCTCAGCAACACTGTGCCTTGTGGTAATAAACAGGACACGTTCCAGGGGAGGGGTAAACACCAAACCCCCAACATCCTCGGTGCAATTGTCGCTTGCATTGCAGGGACCTCATGTGGTCCCTTCCACCTCCTTTCCTCCCATCTCAGCGACACCAGAGGCGGGGAAGGTCAGAAACCCCCAGGGGCCAAGCTGAAGCTGGTCCTAAATGTGTCCAAGTGTGGTCCCTGTGCCAGGCTGTCCCAGCCCTGCACTCTGGGGGGTGAAGCTGAGCACCATCCGCCTGTATGGCAGCACCATCTGGTGGCACCAGCCCTCCCCATCACCCCAGTTTGCTCCCAGTCTGGACCAGTGGCAGCAGGACCAGGGTAAGCAGCCTGAAAGTAGCCAACACAGGCCTTCTGCCTGGCCTCAGCTGAAGCCTGGCTGCATCTCATCCCCAGAGGAGCAGCCGTGGTGGCAGCCAGGCTCCCCCAGTGATGGAGCAGATGGGCACGGCCAGAAGATGCTCTCGGGGGAGTCAGGGAAAGCTCCAGGGTTAACAACTTGCTCTCAAGGAAAGCGGAGCATGCACCAGTGCTCGAGTTCAATGCACCCCAGCAGCTTCCAGACACGCTGCTCATCTTCCCACTACCCCCCAGGTTGCTCTTCCCCTGGAAAAGGAGCGTGGCAGAAGAAAGCTGGCTAAAAAATGCCTTGCAGTGGAGTTCCCAAGTGCCTCAGAAGCCCAGGAGGGATTTGCAGCCTGCAGATCAAAGGCAGTTTCATATCACAGCAACTTCTGGTGCCAGCGAGTCACCTGCTGCACCTCCCCCACCAAGGCTTTGGTGCTGAACCCAGCTTAGGTCAAGACTTTTGTCTATGGCGAGGGGAGAACCACTGTTGCCATTCAAGCCCCTGTGAGAACAGTAAAGGGTGTGTAAAGCAGAAGTAGAATCGTGGAGTTGGTCTTGAAGGTCTTTTCCAACTGATAGTTCAAGTCCAACCATCCAATGTATTGGGGGGAAGGGACAGTTACAGGTCAGCTAGTCCAGCCCTGAAGAACAATCTGAGTAGGATGGGTGGTTTTGGTGCGTGAAAAGCACAAGGGGGAGATCCTTTCGCTGCTGCCTCCTGGAATTATCCATTTCACTCTGAGCTGGGTAAGTCTCCCACTCACAAAATTAAGAAGCTTTTGCTCCCCAAAGCTTTCAGGATTACAGGCTCTCGAGGACCAGCTCTGCTGCTGCACACTTCCAAGAGTTGAAGCTGGAGAGGGACACACTCCCTGCTTAACACCAGGGATGCTGAAGAAATTTTGGGTGAACATTTCAGTGCAGCACCCTGGTGAGAAGGGGGGGCTGTTGCTCCGTGAGGCTCTCGGTCAAAACGAGGGCTGGAAAATTTACCTCAAAGTACAAAAAAAATAAGATAATAGGTAAAGGAAACACCCACAGACATAACAGATGATGGCAGAATAAAACCTCCAACTACACCCCCAAATAAAATGACAAGAACATCCAAGACATGGAGACGAGGGGTAAGAGGACAAGCCCAGGTGGCATCTGCACAGCCCCATGGGACAAGGAAGGGGATCCAACAGCAGCAGGTGCTGTGGGGCTGGACCAAAACCAAGTACAGCCTTCTCTGGTCAGTCTGTGGTCATTGATAGGTCATTACCAGCCTAGAAAGGGCATTTTTAAAAGCGATTTCTTCCGTCGCTGGTTAAGGAGCACCAGGAGTCAGAGTTAAACTCTTTATTTGCTTTGAAACATCAGTTTAAATTTTCAGTTACAAAGTCCAGTCTAGCCCGAGCAAGCTGAAGGAATGGTAAGGGTTCTTTATTACACAGCCCTTTTGTGACACACTTGGATTGTTTGGTTTTACAAGGCACTGCAAGAACACACTGAGAAAAACAGAAGCCCCAACAGGTTGAGATGTGTAGCTCCAGGAGTCCCAATAAACACAAGACTGACAACACCCAAGAAACCCAGACAGACAACGTGTGTTTCACCACAATCAACGGACGGGGGGAACCCCCTGAGAGGCTGAGCGAAGCTGCAACATGCGCAACGGAGTCCGGACAAAACACCCAACTTTGAGACAGAAAAACCTTCATGGATCTGGCCAATCTGACTGAGAGTGACAACCAAGTAGCAAATACTCTTGGTTTTTCCCTTTGTTGGGTCTGAGTATGTGTCAGAAGACCTTGAGAACTCACTTCAGTACAGTTTCTGAAGAGCATCCTCAGGTAGTGGGGATACTGAAGGAGTTGAGCAGTTTCTCCCAGTGCAGAAAGCCCAGTTTTTCCACCCACCTCACGTGCAAATGGCTCATCTGTCCCCATCACCACCACTCTGCTTCCCAAAACGAGCCCAGCACAGGACAAGGCACTCCCTGTTTCATCAAAGTAAACATTGGCAATTTAAGAAGCTGGTGCAATAGAAAACCTGAACGTGTATTTAAGTAGCACAGAGTTTTATTTAAGGGCAGTGTATAGTTTTAATTTTCTATATTTAATTCCTATCTAGGGGGGGCAGGGCGGGCGTGAGGGGGGAGGGGGCGTTTTCTTCTCTACTTTGTCTTAAAATAGACTGAGCAGAAGGAGATCTCAGGTTTTAATTAATATGATGAAGAATTCACAACATCCTCAGCTTTGGAGGTTTGGCAGAATCCCATTTTCATCACCTAAGACACTAATCAGACACAAAGACAAGTTTCTTAAGGAAAAAAGTGCACTTTCTCCTGCAAAACATGAGGGTTTCTGGTGCAAAAATAACAAACCCAGCTACATCAAGCTGTACTTAGGGTATTAACTAAGGCTATTTTCTCCAGAAAATCTTTGCAACTCTGAAATTCCTCTTGTTAAAATAGTATTGGATAGGATACTGAAGTAAAGGAGACAACAGGAACGAAGTTATTTAGTGGAAGTTTGGACCAATTCCTTGCCAAGATTTTTATTATCTGTGCTGTGGGATGAAATCTGAAAATCATTAACTAAAAGAAACCAAAAAAACCAACCCACCACGCACCCGTGGTCCTTTCTACGTCTAAATGTACCAGTTTCCAGTCAGCTTTCAAACACCATCACTCACCCGGAAAGTAGTTTAGAGTCTGAGCTTCAGCTGCATGGGGACAGCATCAGAAACATGTTATTGGTAGCAAAAAAAAAGAAAAAAACCCCAAAAAACCAGATGCACAAGCTGCAAGTTAAACAGCAAATGACCACAGTCAGCCCGTAACCTCTGCCTATGGTCTGGTGCCAGCTCTTGTGTTAGCTGGGAATTACCAACTCCACCCACTGACGTGGGGTTTTTGACCCATTTTTGGTTTAAGAAGCTCCTCCTTCTGCAATTCCTTTGCCACGCTTGCCAAGGAAGCCGGCGCGCGAGGGCAGTGAATCACGCGCTCGATCGAACGGAAATGAGCCAAGCATTAGGAGAAACTTCAGCAGATTACAACTTTTCTAGCCTTGTCGTGACCAAAAATAACGAGGCTGGGAGCCTGCGCTGTCCCCTGGGGAGTCCACAGCCCTGGAAGCTCCTGGGCTGTTATTCCAGGCACGGCACCGGGTGATGAGGACCTGGAATAATCCCCTCTGCCAGCTGCCTGAGGCACTAAAATCATCCCTGTGCAACCAGCAGAGTGGTGGAGTCCAAATGCGACATCTCAGCGCAGCTGTCCAGGTATAGACAGACATGCAGGAGAGTTTCCAACCTGACTTACCACGGCACGAACCCTACGGAGATCACGAGAAGCTGATGTTTAATCAGAGCCCTGGTTCACCCGACGCAACAGGCTACGCTTCGCAGCGCGAGGCTGCTCGCGAGCTGCTCCTCCATCCCCGCACCGAGTCAGCCAGGCAGCTGTTGTCTCCATTTCAAAGCCTTGCCTTTCAATTTCCCTCCCCTTCAGGGTGGAAGGAGAGCAAGAGGTTAGTTTTCATTAAGCCTTAAAACTTTAGGACCCCCTCAGCCAGGTCGCTCCCAGAAGGACTCTGGAAGCTCGGCAGTTCTTGGCTACAGTCTCATGTCACAACCACACTCAACACCTCTCACCATCTTCATGACCTTTTCATCCCTTCTCATGACCACCACATCTAGGAGGAAACCACCAGGTTGGGGAACACTCCAGGTAAGCGTGAACTGCTCCACGGGAGCATCCTCTCCAAAAGCTGCCCCAAAAATACAAACAGCTTCTGCATGACGGGCGTTTACCTTTGAGTATCCTGAGGTGGACAGGATCCATAAAGATCAAGTCCCTCACGAGTCTTTAAGGTAAAGAAACTTTCAAGCTCACAGTTTCTCTTTCACTTTTCAGATGACCGTGTTTAATTCCAAGGAAACACCTCCCGACATCAGCGTCGCCGCATCACAAAGGAGTTTACGAGTACCTGGAGTTCCTCAAAATCCTCCACAGCATTTAATATCCAAAACAATTAAATCCTCATCCCCAGACTTCATCCACACCTTGGCCAGCTCCTACCCCAAGCCATTGGCAAGTAGATAAAATGACATCAGACCCGACACAGTGGAACCTCCCTAATTCTCTCACTAAATATCCTCACCCCCGTTTCCCCGCGAAGCTGCATCCCCGGAGACAACTTCGCAGTCGCAGGATTCTGAAACTTGACCGGCCTCGACGTGTTACAAATGGCAGGCAGGGTAATTAACAATAAAACCTCCACCTCCTACACATCCCCAAGTGCCAAAGTTGGGCTTTTTCATGGGTGTCAGCAGGTCTCCCAGTCAGTGCAAATTAGCAAATTCTATTTATTGATGATCTGGAAGAGAAAGTCGACAGCTGAGCGGTACACGAAACATCAGCTTGATGAAGCTGTGCATCAGTCTGATGTTGTGTTTCTGAAGAAAATATGCAGGAAGGCATTAGGGATTCAGGGATTTAACAAAAATAATTTTCCCCTCCCCCTGTGAAAAAAAAAAAACCAAACAAAACAACCCCAAAAGTATTTAATTTAGGTCAGATTAAATAAAATCAGTTTAATGCCATTTTTAAAAGTTTCACTATACAAAATTTCTCTATCACCAAGATGCCCCTTACAAAGACAATCTGAGGACTAATTCTCACCCCTCCCCCCCCAAAAAAATAAAAGATTATAAAATAAATTATGTTTTCTAAGAAACTGATCGTGTGGAAGCTTCACAAAAACAGATTAGGAGGAAAGGCAGGGCTCGGAGTGACACCCAAAGCAAAGTATTTCCACCCACGAGATCTTTCACGCTGACACGTAGGTCAACCACCACAGACCTTGGATGGACAAACAGCAGACGCAGAAACTGGCTCAACATTTCCCCTTGAACAGGGGAAAGCACCCAAAATAAAGACTATTTATGGGTGTCGAACAGGACAGAGCTCCCCAGGGTGAGGAAAGCAGCCGGGGAAGCTGCTCTCCCCATGCTGTCCACCTTCCCTGGTGATGAACTCGGGAGCTGCTTGGCCACATCCCGGGGAGTTCCAGGGCTGCTCCTACACTCAAAGGCAGCACAGACACTGGGCAGACATGGACAGACCAGGAATGTCTCACTCGGAGACATTAACCACTTGACAGTGATGAACAACCCTCTGCCACAGCACCCATGGGTGTCACGGCTCCTCCAGCCCTTCCTATGGCCCTTTCCACCCCACCGTCAGGTTTTCTCCTCCCTAAGCTGGTGACTTTCCACTCCTGTTTCATTCACAACTAAGTTACGTGGAAAATTAAATAGCAATTACTGAAAATTACTTAAATCTGAACTTAGCAGAACACGGGGATCACTCCTCTTTGAAAAGCTAAGACATCAATTGACAAAACCTTCTCACCAGATAAAGGGATCACCCTACGCGATGAGCAGCTCAACTATTTGCAAACAAAAAACCCAACTCAACAACAACAACAAAAAGCATCAAACCACGAATATTTAAACAAAATATTAAATAGAATAAATTACTAATCAGAAAGTCTGTCTGCCTGCTGACAATCTGACAAGTGCTACTTCATCTCTGAGAATATTCCCTTTGAAGGCAAAACTCTTTTTGATCAGGAAAGCCCGTAGAGTAAATAATTTCCTTGGTAATTTTCTTCAGTAAATCAGAAATCTACTCAAAAATCTTCACACACGGGGCCCCGTAGCAAAGTTACTACAACTGCCAATGCCCTCGTCCTCTCTCGAGGGTTACAAGGAGACACGGCGTTTCCTTTGTCGTTGGACTTTGACCCCAAAAGAGCACGTTAATGGCAGCTCTCACTGAGAGATACTAAAGCAGAATCATTTGTAATTAGGAAAATTAAAGTAAGGGGAGTTTAAAATGGTTCAAAACGTGGGGTTTTTTTTCATTTCTAAAAAGTATTAGAGTTAAATCACACACCTCTTTACTTAAACAGCCCCTCACCGAGACCTACTGGTCACCAATTCCCAATTTAGTGTCCGTTCCCACTCTGACATCATCTGATTTTTGCTGGTCTCACAATTCGGAGGTAAATCTCCACGCACCAACCCCTTTGAGAGTCCTGCTTGGATCCAGCGTGTACGCCGCCCCAGATCAACTGCTGGGAAAGTTTACACAAGAAACAGCACTTGTACCCTCCCGTTGGGAGGAGGACACCAAAACCCAGCCCAAAATACTCATTCTAAGCAAAATCCCTAGTTTGCAACTAATCGCCTCTGATTTACAGCAGGAACAGGTTTAAGATTTGCAATTGGATTTGGCAGAACAGCCCCGAATCCGCACGCTCTGCCTATTGGCACCTCCAAGAAATCACGGTGGTGACTTAAGTTCCTCTTCTCACCTTTAACAAAGAAGGAAAATGTGTAACTAAGGAAGTTATAAACTTAGAAACTGCTCAACACTTCACCTTAAAAAAGAAACCATAAATCACAGCTAGCACCAAGAGATTCCGGCGGACAAAGTGGCCTTTGGGTTGGTTTTATACATGTGTGAAAGGTGGGGGTTGCTACAGGAGGTATCTGGTTGGCTTGAGTCAGGAAGGTGGCATCGAGAGCATGATAAAAAAAAAAAAGACATTTGGAAATATTTGGCGCAAATTAGGCTGATACCATTTACACACACACACAAATAAAAGCTATATCCTGCTCAACAACAAAAGGAATCCAAAACAAGTCCCTCCTACCTGCAGCTACCAGTTAACCAGGACGTTACAGGGGACACTACGGATATCTGGACAGTGTGGGGTGAGAAATCAATGCTGAAAGTATTTTTCCATTTCAGCAAAGCAATTTTGAAGACTCCTCATCTCCACCCAGAGCTGGTTTAGATGGGACAAACCAACCCCCAGAGCTGGTTTAGATGGGACAAACCAACCCCCAAGAGCTGGTTTAGATGGGACAAACCAACCCCCAAGAGCTGGTTTAGATGGGACAAACCAACCCCCAAGAGCTGGTTTAGATGGGACAAACCAGCCCCCAAGAGCTGGTTTAGATGGGACAAACC